>JBBPTT010000112.1:0-52320 GCA_038094175.1 Boletellus aff. lepidospora
GTTCTGTCGTTGAAAGCCTAGCCTTATATTGTCATATATGACTTTATTTGTATTTCAGTTAATATACATCTTACCAAGCTCATGTAAGGTCATATAAGACTTCAGTTATTCCCGTGATGAACCACCTGTGGGCCCCGGTACACAAGTCAGTATGCCTTCGCTACGTTGAGAATGGGAACGTGTTTGCTGAGACTCTACGATATTGCTCTAGAGTGAAAAGTCGGTCAAAACAGGACGCGGAAACTCATCGACTTCGGCAACAAGAAGCTTCGTCCCTCTGACCTGTGCCGGCTGCAATGGACGTCCTTGTCGTTTCGTGGTCGAACCCACGCCCGTAGTCCCACCCGCGACTGCCACTTAGTAGTCGTCTCATTGCTTGTGGTGTTTCAATAAGGAATGTTAATGAGGATGCTAGAAATTGTTGTTCCGTGTGCACCACTGGATGTCCTTTGCCGCGTGATGGGGTCCTCATAAGCAGAAAACGGCCCACTTTATAATTGGGATCGGAGGTGTGTAAGGGGTCTGGACCGCATAACCGTTCCGCCAAAAAGCTACGATATTGAGTGATCGCTACTCAGTATCCCGGAGGGCACATGTATCGATTATCCGGACTCAGCTAAGTTAGTACAACATGCTTACAAGGTGGTATCGATGCCCAATCGTGGTGCGGAGGATCGCCTGAAGAGATTGAGGCTCGGACGGTGCTGGACGCTCGAGGGGTGTCTTGCACGATATGAAAGACTACTTGTTAGACACCCCGTAAGTATCGCAGCATTCTCAACGTGTTACATAAACCGGCCTGAGGGCAGGTTAGGCTCCGCTTGATCAAGCTTCAAGGATCGCAGCAGAAGTGCATGTGAATATCAGCCAAGTACAGTGTGCATTACGAGATGGTGTATGTACTAAAATGCTGAGATGATTCGGTCACGAGGACAATGAACACGTTATTTTCGAGCTGGCTCAAGTTTCGTTTACGGTGCCATCCCTGACAGTCAGCGTACTTTCCCAAGACATGCACGTCCCTCCACAAAGACTCAATTGATCGCTTATTTCATTTCAGTCTTTTTTTGGGTGTCGGGACCCTCGCTCCCGGAATGCCAAGGCGGACTGTGTAACATAAAGTTGAGGGGTAGACTCTCGCATTCGCCCCCTCGGGCCATGGCAACACCGTCCCCGAGTCACCTATCGAATGGAGGCGTATTCCAAAATTCCGTCTACGCTGGGATGTACATAGAGAACGTACTCTATGGTATGTCTCGCTCGCTACTTATCACGACGTGTGTCTAACGGTTCGTCCATGCAGGGGTCGAGCTCTTGCTTTACTTCAAGACCATACGTGTTTTGTTCGCCCGTGGCGGAGCGTCCAGGAAATCAAACGCATTTTACGCGTTCTTCAGCACCATGATGGTATTCTTTGCCACAGTCTGGATAGGCACCCAGGCATTCTTTTGCGAAAAGATGTGGATACTGGACGCCCGCTTTCCGGGAGGGGCCAATGCATACTGGGAGGCGAATGTTTCGGTCTGGTACATGGATTGGGCCATGACAGCGATCATCGTCCTTCAGCTCATGACGGATGCTCTCATGGTAAGACATGGACCATGATGTCGGTAGCACCCACGCTGACTTGACTTGAATGGAGATCTATCGCTGTCATGTAATATGGAGTTGCAATTGGGTCATTGCCCTGCCTATTGTTCTGTGGGTGGCCAGCCTCGGTGAGCAATCATCCCAAAACATCTCCTTGCGGCCACTCATCCCCACGCCTACCCTAGCATTAGGAATCATCGTCGACTGGACCAGTAGCTCGCCAGGTGGCGATTTTTTTGCTGGGCCTTCTACTCAGTTCGCTCTCCCATATTGTGCCATCTCCGTGGTGCTGCACACAATGTTGACGTGCATGATATATTATCGGCTAGTGCAACACGGCAAGGCTGTCCAGACACACCTTGGCCGTGAACACGCGACCTTGTACTTTTCCGCCGCAACGATCATCGTCGAATCTGTGTTTCCATACACGCTCTCCGGGATCGCGTATTTGGTGACGACGGGAACGAGAAGTCAAACGTCGGTCGCATTTGTGTGCGTGTATTTTATGATGATGGTACGCGGTTCTCGTCATGCTACTCTCCCTCCTGACGATGGCCGGTTGGCCAATATGGTTGTAGTGCATTTCACCACAGATGTTGATCCTTCGGGTGGTCACGGGGAGGGCATACAACCAAGATACAGCCAGGCCTGGGCCTCCGGTTTCGACGGTAAAGTTCAACGTAGAGGACACGCACGGGATCGACAGTGACGCGACGGGGGCGATACTCCCGCAAACGCTGTCGGGCGCGTATGCTCTGGGCAGATACGACAAGGTGTGAGTGCTCACGTGCGTAGTAGACAAATCTAGACAATGTATCCATAACGAAAGATATCCACACACAACTTATGCTTTGTGGTCAAAGCTGCTGTACCTCATTGGCCATGGGACAGGCCGTTTCAATCTGGCGCACCGGGACCGGTCTGCAAACAGTCATTGGCGCCAACGATACAGTATGTCACACGAGCGCCGTCTTGAAAATAAACACGCTGACGTGACTTGACAGGCATAATCCAGAGTATGGTCCGATCGAGCAGGGTGAGTACGACATCCGCGTTTGTAAGCATGACGTTTGTGGTTTGCAACCAAGGTCCCTCTGCCGTGTAGATGGTTCCTGGATGCAACGAGTACGTACTTACGAGCCCAAAAATACAGCGCCACGAAAAAATAAAGAAAAACAGGTGTTCAAGATGACATTATTTGCACGATTGACGCGGGCTCGGGAATAGCTGAACCGGAGGGTCCGACAGGCGGGGGTCTAGCAAGCGCGAAAGGTTTGTTTACAGCGGCATGTCAGAGGCCTACCGGACCGTGGTTCACTGAATGGCGATGGAGGAAACAATGGTGGCGCCTAGCTCCAGGTGTGCGATTTCTTTGTCCCGCGAATTTCTGGGGATCAGTGTTTGAAAAAAAAAATTCGGATGAAGACATCCCTTGGGGAATCTTTGGTGGGGGAAACGGATACCAAGCGTTCATGACAAACGAGGCGTCACCTTGAAAGTTCGCATCCCACATAGGTCCACCTCAAGAACGCGAGTACCCACACCGCCCTACTTGTTCCACAGAACAATAACTTCGGTATTTGTCTGTGCACGGTACTCACTGGCACTGATGGCGTGGCACATGTCAAAGAATGATCCTACTAGCCCCGGGATTTGTTGATATCTCCAAGGGGTCATTTACACCCGAGCTAGAATTTGGGTGGAATGAGCGCAGAGACAATGATTGAACGTACACTGCGCTTGTGGGTACCGCATACACGATATTTTCTTTCATCACGAGAGATTTTGTTCAATAGGCTGATGACGGAAGACGACGATGACCCTGAAGAATGAAAAGCTTACGGTTGCCAAACCCAAAGGATTTCCTTCGCCAGATCCTAGCGCCGCATGCCTAGCGTGCAGTTTTCGCGCGACGGTGTATGCATGGATCAAAGCGAGTACAGACTGTATCATAGCTGCCAAAGCTTCGTCAGTGAAGACGAATATCTTCCCGGACGCAGGGTAAGTGGCTCGCGAACACGACACCAGGCTGATGGATAGTTACCATGATGAGATGTTGTCGTTAAGCGTCGTTCATTGCCTAAATAGACACGATTAGTGTCAGTAGTCTAATCTATAGTTTTCTATGCAGAACCCTCCGTTTGAGGCAGGGAGCCAAGTTGTGGCAACATGCCTTCTTCGAACTGTATCTCGCCGAGATCTCCGCTAAATCGATTCATGCACCTTATTTTCGTGTTCCTTCACATTGATGATTAATCAAGGAGAAAAACAGTATGGGAGGAACTACTGTAGCGCGAGTAACATGGCTAAGTAGAAATGCTGCAGTGTGTATTAGGATACGAGTTCGTGGGTGTAGACACGGAAGCTTCAAGACCATCTACTCACCGATCCGATAATTTGCGTATTGGCAACACCAATTACGGTCGACACGACATTGCTAAAGAACAAAAACATTAGATGAGGTTCACAACGCGATCAGTCGGCACACTAGACGTACATTGCAGAATAGGTCGTGCTGTCCCAGACCAGGATCTGCACAAGGTTGTTCACCTTCGGTATCTTGAGTCCTCTGGAACGCCAAGATGCCCAAACGTCGGGGACAAAGTAGCCAAACGAACGGCAAGGCCTTGAAAGCGAGTGAAGGGGGTTGCACAAAAAGCACGAATCTCGACTTCGTGAAGTGGGTCCTACACACATGGATACCTGCTGAAACATGGATTTCATGAGCTAGGAAAACGTTGTTCGGCAAGTGATGATAATTTGATCTATTTAGGCAAGACTTACAAGATGACCACCAGGACCCAAAGCCAGAAGGGGGAAAATGATGCATAGCGCATACCTCACGATGAATGCAGTTACCATGATACTCGCGGCGAGTTCAGGAAGCGCCTCTGGCTGCAGCTCAATGCATATATCCGCTTCACCACGACTACTGAGAACAAAACATGAATCTTCGACGTAACACAGAACAAAAAATCGAATCACATACTGTCCATTCCAATTCAATAGATGTACGGAGCCCACATATGGAGTTCAAACTACACAAGACCTAATGGCAGCCATCATCATCAATCATGGAGAGTTCAAGAAAACCCAACATCACCTACATCCAGAATAAAAAGTTTTTTTTTTTTCAGAACGTTAATGTTTTTCGGGACGTATGAAAAAAGGCTTCTTACTGCTACATGCAGTTGCATATAGTTAGGTGCGCCATCGTTCGGTAGCCATAAAATTGCTCACATTCGGAGTCCGGGCTCACATTACCGTAACCTATGGTTGTTGAGCAGCTCAACTAAGATCTATAGTGTAAAATTCCTTGCAAAACAAGCTAAATCTGAAATCTAGTCAGGCCAACTAAGTCACTTTAGGCCTTGTGGACATACATTAGCATGAAAAGGCTCAGGTATCGCACGATAGCATAGAGTGACATGGCGAAACTCCATTTTCGGGCCTTTTGCGACGACAGTCAGCGGAAGAGAGATATTGCAAAACTGTCATACCCAAACCAGGTCAACCTGATCAACGTACCAATACTTCGCCATCCTCTGAGGAACAACTGAGTTTTGCCTTGCTCCCGAACAAAAGAACTGCGGTGATGGGGGAACAGGCTGGTGAGGTCCCAATACAGTAGGTGGAATCCCAAGCGTACGGCAATCGCAAAGCAAAGCGGCAAGGCAGGCAATTGATGGGCGATCGTTGAGCCATGCCGTCGGTCAGAAAAACACAAAAGGAGCAACGATGACTAACACTGAAAGGATTCGATTTGTCGGAGGTACAAGACGTAGCTGGCAAGGCCGTCGGACATCCTGGAGAGACAAGACGAGGTGAGGTCGATATCGAGAGCGTGCTTGTCCGAGCAAGCTTTGAAAGCTCTCCGGAGTGAGCTATCCGCTCCAAGAAACGGTGGTTGTCCTCACGTTCCTGCCTATTCATATCACGCACTGGCAACAATACTGTCCTTTGTAAGATTGAGTCTATTGCTGGTGGCCATTACTTCCAAGCCGACTCGCTGGAGAACGCCAATGGAAGAAGGTCTGGCAGTGCTCGACCTTCAAGCTTCATTCCCGAGCGAAATGGATGCGTCATGTACAATGCGACCAAAGGATGTGGCGCGTGTCCGGCTGAAAATGAGTTCGGGATGGATACCAGCACAGCTTGACAACTTCTCCCACGCTGTCATTCGTGCAGCCGTCCATCATTCTGTGAAACGGCACAGGCCCGGGATCCCTGTCCTCCACTTGGAAACACTCAACGGACGAGGCACTGTCACATCGGACGATCATTGGTGGCGTAGTATCAGGGCAGGCAACATCGGGTCCGAATAGCTGCAGTTGACAGACTGCCTGCTCGACGAGCACAACTCCCAAAAAGCCTAGACCGCGGAGCTCATGTATCCCCCATTACCGACGCACTCGCAGACGCACTGCAATCAACACGTCCACAAGCGACGCGCCGGTGCTGGTGCAGGACCACATCCGACATCACAAGGCGCGGCAACGTTACATGCACCATGTCAACTGGCTTATTAACGATGTTTTAAACCAGATGCTGATGCGAAGCGGATCTCAGGCTCTCGCACGAGTATTCTCGTTCTCTTGTACTGCTTGAGATTTAGGAATGTTCACTCTGGTAAGCAAATGTGCACATAACGGAAGTACGCGACATTGCCACTTACGCACGCAGGCCATGCTCCGCAGCCAAGGCTGCTTCACCCTAGTGGTAAATGAAGAAGCCGTGTCGGTGGAGGTGCTGGACTAGTCTGAAAACGATCTTGTCACCCGTGGCGTAGGACGGGACACCATACGAGCGCTTCCCTAGAAAAAAAATACTAACATGAACATCCCTCAAGTGCTCTGGTACCTTGCACGCCATCCTGGGTGGTTTCTTGGAGGTGATCTTCTGTGTCGAGATCAGACAATTGCGACATCCCGGGTCTTAATGATCGCAAGATAGATCCCCTGTAAAGTTATTTTGGGCGCTTGCATGCTATTCGCGTGGATACGCCACACATAACTGGGTCATCCCTGATTCTGAGCGCGAGGTACCATGCTACGCCAGATCGTTGTTGGTATCAAATACATGCACGACAAGAACATTATACCTAGGTACGTCTCTTCTATCGAAGATAATAAATACTCATCGATCCCCCCAAAGATCTCAAACCGGAGAACCTCCTGCTCGATAGCACACTCCGGACGAAGACCGCCGATCTTGGAATAGGAAACAGTGATGAGCTGTCCGCTCCTAGTTGATCTTCTTCCCCCCTTACTCGCTCGCATTGAACTGCACAGAATTTGTTCATATAGACTGTCCAATACGTCTCTCCAGAGTTCTTGAGCATCCAAGGGACTAAGAGATAAGCCAACGATCACGCTCGATTTCACGTCACGTCATCCTTGCAAGTTCTATCGTCTTCTAGGAGATCGTTGGCAGGTTCGCGTTCCAGGAGCTGTCATAGTACCTCATGTATCAGAAAACCAAGACCTTTCATTATTCCTTTCCCGACGGCTTCAACGAATTCTTAATCTCGTGCCCCGACATGTGGTCCGTCTTCACTTCCGCTTCAAGTAGCTCCGAATTGACCCCTTTCTACCAAATACAGGTATCTCGCGACCCTCTCAGAGTTCCGGCATTTTCAGAACGGCGTCATATCCGTCTCTTCTCCCCATCAACTCTTGCCTAGCTTTCGTCGATTGAGACACGCTCTGGAGAGACCCAGTCTTGTAAAGAAGTGGCCCCCGAATAGAGCAGCTAAGAGTGGGCTGGTAACTGCTGAGATACATGGTGGAATGACGTCGGTGCAAAATGGCACTTGTCGGCGCGGAAGACGACGCAGGCGAGACAGAGGACACTCCGGCGGACGGACGCCGACTCAGGGCTATACGCAACGGCCCCCAACGTGTGGACGACAACGGGCAGGCAGACGATGCCCACGATACCGAATTTGAGAGTTCAAGGGCAGGGCCCCTTTCAAGCACACATCATGAACCGTGGATGAAGTCGGGTCATAGACGATGTCTGAATCAAGTCCAAGCTTAGAGGCCAGAAGCGCAGACGCGATTATGAAGCTGATGGGATGCCAAGGCAGCGAATGAGGCGGATAGGGAAATACCAGCGCACCCCAGACGTCGACATTGTCCTTGATAGCGATTCCCATACGCATTTTCTCCTCCGCTCAGAGGTAGTCCATCAGGTTCGGGCGCCAGATTCTCAGATGGTAGCTTAGTTGACAAATCCGTTTCCCCTCATTTGCTTCGCCGGATCTCAAGGTACTAGAATGACCTTGTTCCCGCTGGCATTGGCTACGATCTTCTATTGGTCCAACCCACAATTATACCACTTTACTGCCCCCCACCTCCAAACCCAGTCCGTGCACCTCCTCGCGAGGCCTCCTGGCACGACCCATACTTTGTAGATGCGCCATCTGTAGCCTCGTACGTCAACCATAGTAGGTCCCCGATCAGACTTCCCACCGCACCCACCAAATGAATGGCTACTCGGATTCGCTGAGCGCCGGACGTGACTTTTGTTCACAGCTATCTGTTAGGATCGCGCTGTCGGTTCTAAAGCATCTTTATAACTTGGCAGCGGGTATTCGTACCACTGCTTTGCGTACCTCCTTCCAGAGCGTTTGAATCTTACCCGACGAGCAAAGGTTGTTATACACGAGGGCGAGAGATCTCGTTATCTAGGGCCAGCGCTTGAAGGGGTTGCGGCCGGCCAGTCATTTCCGACCACGAGTACCTCCGTCTTTCGTCCGCAAACTAGCTGCAGAATGTCTCGGGTGCATCGATGCCCCGCGGGCGTTCCCAATACGCGTTAGACTTGGACCGAGTCTGCGTGCTCCACTTGTCCAAGGACGGCGGCACAGACAAACGGGAAAGGGAAGGCGGTCAAGTAGTATGCATTACGAGATGGTGGTGTAAGTACTGATGCTGAGATTATTCGGTCAGGGCTGCGTGGAGCACAATGAGTTCGCTACTTCGGGCTAGCTCAGGTCGCAATGACAAACAGTCGCGCACTCTTTTGAAGGATTGATTTATAATTGGCATCCCTGCCAATCAGCGTGCTTTTCCCAAGATACACGCCTCTCTGCAAAGATTCAATTGAACGCCTGTTTCATTTTACCCGTCTTTTCGCAGGCGTCAGGACCCTCGCTCCCGGGAATGCCAAGGAAACCGGTGTAATATAAAGTTGAGGTATGCTTTTTCGTTCGGCCCCTTGGGCCATGTCAGCAACACCGTCTCCGAGTCTCCTGTCAAGTGGAGACGTGTTCCAAAATTCCGCCTACGCTGGGATGTATATAGAAAACGTTCTGTTCGGTGCGTCTTGCGACCATGCCGGCCACCGTCGGATGACGATGGTTACCTAACGTCATGCAGGCATCGAACTGGTCCTCTACTTTGAGACCATGCGTACATTGCTGGCCCACGGCGGAGCGTCCAAGAGATCCAACGTGTTTTACGCATTCTTTAGTACCGTCATGGTGTTCTTTGCCACAGTCTGGATAAGCACCCAGGCGTTCTTTTGCCAGAAAATGTGGATACTGGATGCTGACTTTCCTGGGGGCCCCAACGCATTCTGGAGGGCGAACATTTCGGTCTGGTACATGGACTGGGCCACGACGGCGATCATCATCCTTCAGCTGATGACGGACGGCCTCATGGTAAGACATGCGGAATGGTGTCAGGATGTGCGCTAAATTGGGTCTATTGAGATTTATCGCTGTTATATCATATGGAGGTGTAGCTGGATCATCGTCCCGCCCATCTCTCTGTGGCTGGCCAGCCTCGGTGAGTGATCGTTCCAGACTGGTCCTCCCTTCATGGCTTTATTCCGCCTCTCTCCTAGTTTTGGGGTTCTTCGCGGACTGGACCAGCAGCTCGCCGGGGGGCAACTTTTTCGCGGGGCCTGCCTCTCAGTATGCGCTCGCGTATTGCACCGTCTCCGTGGTGCTGCACACCATGTTGACGTGCACGATATGTTACCGCCTCGTGCAGCACGGCCGGGCCGTCCAAACCTACCTCGGGGGCGAACACGCGACCTTGTACTTTACCGCCGTGACGATCATCGTCGAGTCCGTGTTTCCATACACGATCTCGGGCATCGCCTACCTGGTGTCGACGGGGACGGGCAGCCAGACGTCGGTCGCGTTCGTGTGCGTGTATTTCATGATGATGGTACGCGGTTCTCGTCCCGTCACACTCCCTCTCCCTCTCTCTCTCTTCCTGGCGATGGGCGGGCTGAGCTGAGCTGAGCACGCCAAACGTGTGTCGCAGTGCATATCGCCGCAGATGCTGATCCTCCGGGTGACCAAGGGCAAGTCGCGCCGTCAGGACACGCACGGGCCGACGGGTTCGACGGTGAGGTTCAACGTCGACACCACGCAAGAATACGACAGCAGCGAGCGGTCCGGGGATGTGCCCTTGCAGACGCTGTCGGACGCTGTGTGTATTTCGGACGGGAGCGACAAGGTGTGAGGGGGAGAGAGGGACGCCCGACGGGCGCAGGAAGCACGAATCATAGAGGGATGTACACATACTAGATACCCGACATACGCACATGCACGGATCGACGGTGCCATCAGAGGTCACCTCGTCCGATCGTTGATCAAGGGGCCCGTCCTCAGCCCCTCGCCCCCCGGAAAGAAACAGAAACTCGCGAGAGACGATGTGTTGGTCGCCGTCGCGTGTAGTGCGTGCGGGCTACTACCATGGCGACAAAGACGAAGCTGACGTGACGTGCCTCGAGTCCCTCGTTCGATTACCATTACCGTCCGGACCGAACCTGAGCGCGACGGCCGATCGAGCGTCGCCGCAGGCCAGCACGACATTTTTTATTTTTGCTATCGGGAGGACCCTTTTTTTCCTTGTCGTGCCTATCACGGGTTTCATCGATGGCCCTTGTCCATCGCGTTCATGCGCCCCCGGACGACGTGCTTGACCTAATCCAAGAGACGGCGCACCCACGCCACGACATATAAAAATATATAAATACACCGTCGGCTGAGCGTCCCATTTAAGACGCTTTCGGGACGTGCGACCGATCGGGCGGACGCTGTGCGGCCCGCATTCGGCAGTCGCTCGTCAGGGATGGGAACAGACCGGCGGAAGGGGCCCAACGGGGGACATATGCGCTCAGGGGTTATATTTGCCGAGTGGCGCCTTCTTTTTTTTTTTTTTTTTTTGATACATTGTCGTGTGCTCTTTTTACAATATAGGGCCATGAGAAAGCGTGGTCGAGCGACTCGAGTCGAGGGCTTTTATGCGTGCGTATATATACATACATATATTTGGAGTCGAGGGCTCTCATGTATGACTTACTCCGGCCCGGGGAGCCCGGCAGGCATCGCCCAGAGTCAAATGCACGGCGTGCTGGACGTGCGCACCCGGGGCAACTGGACGGCTGCACCGCCACAATGGGTGGCCCCTTGACGATGGGACCCTTTTTGCGCTGTGTGCTTTCCTGAGCAGGGCGGACAGCCAGAGTACGCCCGCGACACGGGTCCACAGCGCCCAGGCACGGCAGCCGTAAAGAGATCGTGCGAGGACCAAGACGCGTCCGTCAGAACACGGAACTCGATTCACGCGTGCCGTCACAGGGTGCTGCGTCAGGCATCGAGCGCCCTGGCCGGCAAATCGGGCAAACGTCGTTTTCGGCTTTTCTCGACTGGCCGAACGGTCAGCCATCACAAGCCAAATAAGCCGAGAAAGGACGTCGCATGATTTGCTGATGCAGAGGTCGCCAGGAGGCACGCTCGGGATGATGTGATCGCATCGGACGGGGGCCGCGATGGGCGATCGAGGCATCAAAAGCATGCAAGTCTTTTTTATGCCCGTCGGGTGGTACATGCATAACGTTCGTCGATCGTGATGGGCTACATGTTGTACAGACGAGAAGCGGGCTGACGCCGGTGAAACGATACAGGTCGAGCTGAACGACTGCTACACAAGAAATGGTGTCGATGGACTTTTCGTCCCTTGCCTTGGTCGACGTGCCGCCGTCTCTCACAGCTTGATGCCGAGGTTGACGTGTACGGACTTGACGGCGGTATAGCTGCGCGTGGCGTCTCAGCAGAAATCCGACACGAACGAAACGCGACGCACTTTCGCAACCCATAGTCGCCCAACTCCCTCCCGATACCGCTCTGCTTGAACCCACCAAACGGCACCTGCGAGCTCAACTGGTTCGTGCAGTTGATCCACAACGTGCCCGCCCTGATCTTGTGGGCCGTTTGGATTGCCCGGTTCAAGTTTTGGGTGAACACCGCTGCGGCGAGGCCGTACAGCGTATCGTTGGCCTGTCGGATCACGTCCGCCTCGTCCTTGAATTTGATGACGACACCGACGGGACCGAATATTTCCTCCCGGACGATCTTCATGTCCGGGGTCGTGCCGGTGAAGACGGTGGGTTCGACGAAATAGCCCTCGGATCCATGGCGCACACCGCCAGTCTCGACTTTGGCACCCTCCTTCTTGCCAGACTCTATGTAACCCAAGATGCGCTATATGTTTCCCGCGGATGAGGGATGCGAAATATAAAGATGTTTCGAGAGACACTGACGTTGAGTTGGATCTCCGACACTTGGGGGCCCTGGGTGGTCTGGGGGTCAAAGGGATCGCCAAGTTTGATCTCCTTTGTCTTCTTCAGGAAGCGTTCCAGGAACTGGTCATAGATGCCCTCCTGGACAAAGATGCGTGATCCGGCGCAGCACGTCTGTCCGTGGTTCCAGCTGCGGATGACGTCAGTCGTAGACAAGCGGGCGGGGTTGGAGACGAACTAGATGCCAAACGCGGCCCAGTTCACGGCCTGCTCGAGATCCGCATCGTCAAAGATGATGTTGGGGCTCTTGCCGCCCAGTTCCAGCGTCACGTCCTTCAGATTGCTCCTGCCAGAGGCTTCCAAGATCTTGCGACCGACGAGCGTCGAGCCGGTAAAGGCGATCTTCTCGATCTTCAAGTGGTGGCTGATGGCCTCGCCGACGGTGTTGCCGTATCCGGTGACGATGTTGACGACGCCAGGGGGGAAACCCGCCTCGTGGATGAGGTGGGACACGCGGATTGCGGTGAGGGGTGTAAACTCGGAGGGCTTGAGAACGATGGTGTTTCCGGTTGCCAGGGCGGGAGCGAGTTTCCAGCTCAACATGAGCACTAGAGAGAGACGAAAGTGAGCGCCAGATCGTGACGTCAGGATGGATTGCCTCACGAGGGAAGTTCCAGGGAATGATTTGGCCGACGACGCCGATGGGCTCATGGCGGGTGTAGGTGAACTTGTCTTCGGAAGTCTGCGAGGGTTGAGTGGGAATGAAGACGTGGCCACGAAAAGGATGCCTATCGGAACCGTACCTCTGGTACCTGGCCGGTGACCTTGTCTGCCCAACCAGCATAGTAGCGAAGAACGTCGATGGAGGCGGCCACGTCGGCATTCTTAGACCAATAAAATGTTTTGCCTACGAACAGCGTCCCGATTGAGTGCTGGCACACGCGTGCGCGCGCGGAGTGGCGTACCGTTGTCGAGCGACTCGAGCGCGGCAAGTTCGTCCGCGTGCTTCTCGATCAGCGCGGTCAACTTGCCAAGGAGGATGCTGCGCTGGGCGCCATTGGCATTCAAACCCCAGACGGTGTCGAAAGCTTTCTGAGCGGCCTCGACGGCGAGGTCGACGTCCTTGGGAGTGCCTTCGGAGATCTGTGCGATGACCTTTCCGCTCGCTGACGCACGGGTTGATGAGGAGCAAGGTTTCGGCAAAGGTGGCCATTACGTACTCGGGTTGACAACGCTGAGGACGGTCAGGCCTGGTGGCAGAAAGGGGCTCTCGAGGACACTCACTCGATGGTCTTGCCCTCTGAGCCATCGACGAACTTTCCGTTGATGAGGAGCCCGGTGCTAAAGTTGACCTCGCCCTTGAAGGAGGGAGTATCGAACTTGTGGTGGAAGACGGGGGGCATGATGGACGTCGATGGGGAAGAGGCGCGAGGACGGAGCGAGAGAGGAGGGGCGTATATATACGATCGAAGCACCGCAGATAAATCGGGTCGGCGATGTGATTCATGTCGGGCACACGCCGGGCTGAGTTGGTGGCGGCCGTGCGCCGCCAGCAAGCCCGCGCAATCACGATCAACGACCACCACGCCAATCGAGCATCACATCACCGTCACACGATACACACGAGCGCATGGTGCACGATGGCTGCTCCACACTGCCTTGCGATCGATCGCCTCCGCCGGTGTTGTTCTTTGAGACACGATGGACCTGAAGCGTTCAACCCCGAGAATCGCGGGGGTCTGTTTCAATGCCAGTAGGAGGGTCGCACGCGAGTCTGACATCCCACTCTCTCCATCACGCGGTATCATCCGGGGGCGGGTTATATAACTTACGCATTGCTCCGTCGCGCTTGAACCCACCAAGAGGGGCCTGGCTGGGCATCATTCGCGCCGTGTGGGAGGCGCAGGTCGATAGAGTCCGATTGACGGCGGAGGTATCTAAATGAAATGGAGGCAGTGCCGCTCTTTTAGTCCCGCGGGTTGGCCCGACACCAGCGAGTTCCATCCGGTCGAGTGCATCGTCCGTGAGACCGCGCCTTGAGCGGGAGGCGCATGATCGTGGTCCGACTTGGGCATTCCAGTGCCCGTCCCTCGCCCCAAGCCCGTTTGGCTGACTGTAAAGGCACGATCATGGACCCGTGTGCCCTTGGCGCTGCTGACGTGGGCTCGGGCAGTGGCGGCCAGCGGTGACCGATCTGGAGTGCAACAACGTGGGGTTGTGCAGTCCTCCCCCACGTCGGGCACGGATCACGGCGGGGCGAGCTGGGCGTCGCCGATGATCCAGTCAGAGTGCACGTGCGGCGGATCTTGGCTCTGCAATCCGTGGACGGCCCAGACGCGCGTCTAAGCTCGGCGGGATCGCTGCTGGCGCCACGTCCCTCGCTGCGTCTTTGGCCGTGTGACAGCTCGGACCAAGTGCCAGTGCATGCGCGATCGAGAGTCGGCAAAGAGACCGAGCAAGCCCCGACGCGCTCAAGAGGGAGTACGGCCCGCTAGAGCGCTGCAGAGTGTGAGGTGCGCCGCCCGACCAGTCTGCACCAAGCACCCAGGGTCGCACAACGACGTTCTGTTCTGCGCACAAGACACACCACATGCGTACAACATCGACGAAACCGGACGGGTCCCATACTGACAGAAGCGCGCAGCCTACAGCCCACCCCTCGCGAAGCAGAAAACGAACGCCCGCTCTCCTTTCCGTCCCCGCCCGATCCTCCTCCGGCCATCGACCACGACCCGGCCACTCACACCAGCCACGCCCGGAAGGCCGCGTCCCCGTCGATCACCTCCGCCCACCCCGCCCCCGCCCCCCTTTCCAACACCCACACGCTCTCGATCTCGTCCCGGCCCAGCCTGAGGCCGTTGTACAGGTGTGGGAACGAGCCCTCGCCCGGGCGCGGCCCGCACACGGCCGCCTGGGCCTGCTCCCACCGGACCGTCGACGTGGACCCGTCGGCGTGGGCGAGCGGCGCGTACGGGAGGCGGAGGACGTACACCCGCGGGTCGCCGCTGAAGAAGTGGGCGAGCGTGCCCGGGATCTGGGAGGCGGTGGAGAGGTGGACAAAGCCCGAGGCCCGGTCGAGCTCGGACACGGGGAGCGCCTCGGGGAGCTCGGCGTGGCTCGTCGGGACCGGGGAGGTGTGCGGGACGAGCTTGTAGACGTACGTCGGCGCGTTGCCGGGGGCACCGCTGGAAGACATGGTGGCGGTTAGAGACTGAGCGAAGCGAAATGAAACCGTCCTGGCGATCTTTTTCTTCCCAGCCTAGGCCACACAAGGCATGGCCAGTCACGTCGTCAGAATGCATCGCCAAAATGTATGAAGGGTATCTCTGCGCGACGAAGAGAACGAAAGGAAAGATACATAGTTACAGGCTTACAACCGATCCAAAAAGAAGGAGCGAAAGAAAAAAAGAGTGGGATCAAGGCCTCGAAAGTGGTACACATCCATTAAGAACTTGGCACGAGCGTTGATAAGAGTAGAAACGAGCCTGTGCGGTCGTGAACGGGCGACTCAGAGAGAAAAGAATGGAATGGGGGGCAGCGTGGAGTGGCAAATCCGGAATAGCAGTCTCGTTCACCAACCCGCGTTCGATCCACCCTCAGCGGACATCGTCCGTCAGCACCGCCTTGACTCCCCCGCTCTCCGTACGTCCGCCGTCTCGCGCACGCGTGTTGTTCATCCGTTTCTCGTAATTCCCTGTCTCACCTGAATGCTCATGGAAACTCTCCTCGAGGGACCGCGGGAACGGGAAGTGCACCTCAGCCTTCATAGGCGGCGAGGGCGCATTGACCATGGGCACGCTCGCCTTTTTCGACCTCTTGCCCTTCTTGCCCTTCCTGTCGTTCGCGCTCCCCGTCGACCCCGTCGACTTGGCTTTGGCTATTGGCGGTGGCGCGTACGGACGTCCCGTCGGCTCCGCCAGTGGTGTGGGCATCGACGGGTCCACCCACTCGTCGTCGTCGTCTTCCTCGTGGCCGTCAATCTCTTCAAAGTCGTCGCTCCTCGCGAGACCCTTGAGAGAACCGTCTTCGTGTTTGTCGTCCTCGAACGTCGAGTTGGGGCCAGGCGTGATAGGACCGATCGGGTCCTCCTCCGTGTCGGCCTCGGAACCTTTGGCACCGCCCTTGAGGCTGCTGCACACGGGGGAAATGGACGTCGAACGCGTTTCAGAGAATCGATCTTCCGCATCACGTGTCCGTCCTTCTGCGCCCTCTCCATCGACCACTTCCGCGCTCTCGTCGTCGTCCTCGGGCACCATCTCCATGTCGTCAGGGTCGGATATGGACTCGAGGCCCATGAATTCGTCCGAGTCGGACGGCCACGAAGGTGGCTCGTCTTGAATGGTAAAGATCGCATTGTACTTGGAGTTGAGCTGACGATTCCAGGGCAGATCAGACCATCAGTAACGAAAGGAAAGAAGATTGAAATCCAGACCTCGTGAATACGCTGTCTCAAGTCACACCAGTCCTTTTCATCCTTGCACAGGAATCCGAGAAGCATGCTGGGGTCAAGACTGCCGAGTGACATCTTGCGGACACGGTCGCAGTGAAAGGTCCGTAATTCCGCCACGCTATACTGCGAGACATAGTGTTCCGCCACATCGTCCAGCTCGTCCTCTTCAACCCCAAGTTCCCGGGGATCCAGGTCAGAACCGTTAAAATGGGGTGGCGGAGAGGCCGGTACGCTGGCATTTTGCCAACGCACTGGATGCTGCGACGACGCCGAGGAAGATGACACGCTCGATGCTGATGAGAGCTGGTGCTGGAGAGGGGACGGCGAGAGGGGTGCATGGTAGGAGAACGTCGATGAACCGGTCCTCACGGACGACGGGGACGTGGGTGCACGATGGTGGTGGGAAGACGTGGAGTGTGCGCCGGGTGAATGTGTCGCCGCACGTCGTTCGGATGTGTTGTCGGGTGTGCTCTCACGGCTACGAACGACAGGATAGTCGTGTATAGATGAAGGCGGGGCGGGACGGAGAGGGACCGCGGGACGTGTGTGGTGAGGATCGAGGTAGAAGAGATTATCGGCCTGAGAGCCCATAAAATAATACGAAGAAGAGGGACGCCCGCCCGCAATGCCAACAGACTGGGGAAACGTATAGAGTGCCTAACACGAGGAATCATGGGCATGTGCAAGCTGGGCAGGAGAACGAGGCCACTCACCTTGACGGAGTTGTAATAAATAGGATTAACGCCGCCGAGACCCAAGCGAACGCCAATGAGCACAAGCACGGGTCGTCCACCCCACGACGGTCTCGCGTGTCGGCGTGGAGAACCAATATGAACATCGGAAGCGGCATATACTTCGGACTGGTATAACAGGCCGTCTGCGGCAACAGCGACCCCGAGACCTGCTTCGGGGAAACCATGTACAAGGGTTCTGTTGGGGGAGCTCAGGCACTCATGGATACGGCCACGAGACGGGTTCTTACTTGATCGCACCAGCGGCTGTGCTGGGACCAAACCACTGACCGACGTCTTTTCCGAGGTCTTTCCCGGCGAGGGCCATGCGGTGGACGCTGAACGGTGCTTGCGGCAAAGGAGAATCAAGGAACCACGTTATGATCTGGACATATGTGGCAAAGTCATTTGTGCGAACAGGGTGCGGGGGCCGGCGCCATTCTGGTCGTCAATGAGCGCGTATGATGGTGGAGGACAAAAGACACATGCTTACCTCGCCCCAGGTGGAGATGAAGGAGAGCATTGGCGAGTAATGATTGGCCAGTGCGCAGCATACAGCCCCACCCAGCATCGCTTGTCCACCCCTTTTCGCCAGACCCAGGCCAATTCCACTTTCTGGGACGCGGACTCGAGGGTGTGGCAGCCTGTACGCCAGAGACCAAGTCGGAGTCGAGCGAGGAGAGATTCGAGTCTCTGATGGGGGCAAACTGGCTGCGATAGGTGAGCCATATACGCGAGGTGAAATCTGCGTAGAAGACGGGGGGCCAGTTCGCGGCCGGGTTCTTGCCCGATGGTGACTGGGATTGGGAGAACTCGGAGACGGTGATGGAAGAAGAGGAGTTTGAGCGAAAGGAGGGGGGCCGGCGGGACTCGACGGAGGGACGACGGCTGGGGGTGGACTGTGGGGGTGGTTCGTAGCCAGGATGCTGCACGCCGAGGAGCCAGATGGGGTCTGTGCACTTGTCGGGGGTGGAATCAGAGTCGAGGATGAAGCGCATGGCGCGGTCGAGATGGCCCTTGCCGTGCTTGGCGGCGGTGAGGAGGGGGTTCGACTTTGTCTTTGGGGAGGCCATGTGGGAGTGGGAGAGGATGGAGGGGAGGGTGAGGTCTGTGGAGGAGGAGCTGAAGGTGTGCGAGAGCCAGCCAGTGAGGCGGGTGGGGAGATCGGATATGCGGGTTGACGAGGGAGACGAGTAGAGCGATACGGAAGGTCGGATGTCGGAAATGGCACCCACTGGCCGGTCTGGCCAGCTTCGGGCGCGTGGCGAGTCCGACGCAGACGTCTCGACGATCACCGGCATCTCGTCGACGCACTCATCGCGCTCGCTGTCGCCGTCCGTCGCAGTCGACTTGTCCTCGCCCGCGACCCGGCTCGTGCGCGTGCTGGCGTGCTTGGGCGATACCGCAGAGGGCGTGGGCGACGAGTGTGCAGACGAGCTCGAGCTGGCGATGCTCGTCGAGCTGTCGGTTGCCGCTGGATCCATCAGCGACCTCGACCTGTCGCGACTCTGCTTCTGGAGGAACTTGGGGAGCTTCGAGCCGTGTTGCGGGCTCGGCGACGACGGGGGCGGCGGTGTGCTGCGGGTCTGTCTCGACATGGCGGGCGTCGTCGGTGAAGCGTGTTGCGGTCGTGACCACCCGGGTCGACGAGGTTCAGAGTTTGGCTTGTTTACCCGCCACTGGGACCACAGTAGCGCAATTTATCCGCAGCGCCTCTTCGCAGCCCTACTAATTTATGCAACACGGCCCACTCGAGCTCGACGGGACCGGGCCTGGCCATCGCAGCTGCTGCCATCCAGCATGTGGCTATCCCTCGCCTGCCTCGGCCGGTGCTTGCCAGGCCACTGCGCACCTTCAACGTGGCGACCTGGCCTGTGTGATCTTCCACCGCCTGGCGAACCAGCTCGATCGTGCGTTCCTTCTGCATGACCCTCGTGCTCTCACGGATATCCCCAGGGGCTGATCTCGCGATCGTCGACCACCTAAAGCCCACGCCAAGATGGACTGCCGTGCCACAGTTTCGTGATGGTCTGTTGGCCTCCTCAACCAAGGGCACACCCGAGCTCAAGCTTGCACTTCCTTTCGATTGCTCTCGATCAGACTGCAGATGTGCCGTTTACGGTTAGACCTCCCGAAGGAGTGAGGATCTACGCTGCAGACATCGAGGAACTCGGAGCCTATATGGGTGGGCACAAGACGTGGCAAGCGGATCAGATTTTCCAATCTACGCGTCTAGCGCATGACACGCCCGAGGTGGAAAGCTGGCGCAGGTTGTGCAGCACGGCAGTGCGTATCCCGTAACATGCCCTCTGCGATGCTAGCTAAGGCGGCACAAGTCGATCGTGACGTTACCAAACGCTCGTACCCACAGGCGCTCTGCCCATTCTTGCCCGAGCTTGGCGCATCCGCTCTCACAACAACTTTAATACCTGCATCTCATCCTCAGGTAAATCACGATTACATAATTTGAATAGATTTGATCGCCAACGTTTACTTTAGACTCAGTGGGCTGAGCCTCGAGCTGCCCAAAGAAACCCTTGTTGAAAAACACAGTTATTGATGGACAAAGTGACACGGAAAATAGGTCGTATTTTCAGCGAACCAACATGTCATAGTTAGATTCGTGAGATGGCACGCTTCTGTACAAGTTCCCCCTGTTCATCTGATCAACTGTGCTTCATCGTGTTTGTTGTCAGTTACCAACGCACCCAGGAAGAAGGAAATTTCGAAAAACATTTGGCTCAGGGATCACGCAGGTTCGCTGACCTCGACTCGGAAAGGACTAAACTAATGTTACCACTGCAGACCAAGGCAGCATGACGATCCTGGGAGCCAGTCCGTCAGAGGCCCGCAAAACTAGTTTCTTCACAGCAAGTGATGTTGGGCTCGACTCATTGACAGCGCACTGGTACGATCTCCTCATCCCCCCGCCAGCGGCTTCACAAGGTGTCAGAGAGTGGAACAAATGGCAGGTCATCAACATGATGGACATTCTCACAGGCGGGCATTACGAGGGCACCATTCATCGCGTCGTGTAACCACTGGAAGACCAACATGGATACGCTAAACTCGGTGTCTCTTTGCGGACGACGACGGTCGCTCGTGCCACTCGCACGTAGCCTGGTGTTGAAACATGTCGGTCTCCAGCGATGGCGTCTTGACGAAGGAGTGCCGTTTTCAGGGGCGTGGAAGAACCTGCGTCGTATGGACGCGCGGCGATAACGAGGCGGTCGGAGAAGAATACCGAGGAGGAAGCCGTTGGCTGAGGTATCATCGTGAAACACTACAGCTAAGATCAACGTAACCTTTTTGCGCCCCCCGCTTTCTCTCTTGTCAGCGAATGTTATGCGGATGGCTTATCCACAAAGATGTGAGCAAACTTTCGAAATGGTCGTGTAGTGCTCTAGACAGCAGTTCCAATTCTAATAATATTCAGTTACCCATATGCCCGTATCATACCAGACTGTGAGATTCTCTGACGCTCCTCAGAGTCGGTCATGTTCCGACGACAGCCTGACTGTCGACCATGCGTATTTTTGTCTGGCGCTCCAAGCCTCGCGGTACGCGTATGTATATTTTGTCATGACACACATTCGGCCAAGTCCCTACTCCAAACTACGTATCCCAGAGCACCTTTCTCATTAGGAATCCGCTACCAATCTTTGGGGTACGACGACGCTATTCAGGGCTAGTGACTGGATGCTGGTAGCGTCAGACTTGCCACACGTCACGTCCAGCTACGCTCAGATTGGCGCGTACACGTGGAGCGATCGAACCCGTTCGCCAGATCGCAAGCGCTGCCATGCCTTGGTTACGTTGTACGTGGACGGAATAGTGCTCGCGGACCAGCTCGCCAGCCATTGCTCCAGCGAGAGCCGGTGGCAAAGAGGACGTGGTGCAACCCGAGATCGTCCCCGGTAGGCGGACGCATCCGACTCCTCCAAGCAGGGGTCCAATAGACCTGCAGACATGAACCAGAACGACCAGACACGCTGGTATCAAAATGTGGTCCCTTTTCGCCCCAAAAAAAGTTCCTGGTGGCTATTCGCTTGGCGAGGATCCTTTACCGCAATGAATGCATGCCGGTGGCCCCTGGTGTGCATGTCGAGGCAGGGTTGCACGCGCTCGTCTCTCCTGGGGGCTCGAATAGAGGGAGGGCGTGGGAAGCCGCAGACCCTCACGTGCACGCGCCACTTGCCAACAAGCCCGCTATGTAGGACCTTTACTGACTCCTCTGAAGCATCGCTTGTCCCCTGAGAACATGGAAGGACCGACATTTCTACGAACACTGGCAGCTGCGTGGCCAAGGTCTGGAACCTTCTCCACAACAAGATGCCTCCATGCGCGCAGGTACCTGGCCAGAAAACGGCCCCAGTGACTGCCAACATGCACAAGCTGGGGCGGTGCGATGTCGATCAGAGACGGACCACGATCGCGCAGTCACTGGGGGTCCCAACCGGCTGCTTTGACGGAACGCGTGCCCGTGCTCGTGCCCATCGCATACAAGGCGGTGTGGTCGTGCCCGGAAAAAAAACGTGTCGTTCAGCTCCTCTCTTTGCGGGTGATTGGGAATACTGATCGGAACCGAGGACCTGCGGACCGCCTGCCGTCACTCCACCGCTCTGGAGGTATAACGAGCCTGCCTAAGGCGGGGGCCTGGAAACGCTCCACGGTGAACTTGGGAGCTGGAGGAGACCCGGCTAGCATAAACGCCCTCTAGAATGACGCTTTCAAAACGTCTCCAGGTTTGTATATCGAGCGATCACTATCGTTTCGGGTTGCCACCAAGGTTGACGTTCTGGACAAGGAAAGGCTCACCAAACCAAGTATCGGGAATATAGACCAGGATGTTGGAGGGAACAGGAACATTGTGTGGGAAGGCGCTCCACTGCTGTGGTCGTACTCATGCTCGATGACAGCCTAGAAAGATTATTTTTTCCCCTCGGCATCATGGGCGATGAGAACATGCAGAACCAGCCTACCAACGAACCCAGCGGCCGAACTACGGATCACACGCGCTGATGGCGGTGTATTTAGTGACTGGGAGACGACGGCGTGGCATGGTCTATATCGGGTGCTGGCGGAATGCACATCAGCGCCGTCGTGAACGAGGAAATCGGACCATCCCAGGGGCCGTGCCGTGCTACGCCACGGGCGGTAGGATGTTGGAACAACTCGCGATATTTGTGCGAAAACAGGTACGCCGCTATCAGCGTCGCTACTCACGTGTACTCACGTCCGAGGACAACTTGGAATACCGTTTTCCCTTGAGAACGGCACTGAAGCCTGTTTCAGCGAATGTTTCAACAAGGTCCAAACACGTTGGTGCACATTCTTTCTCACGCTCATGTAGCGTGAGGGCGGACACACGTCTCTGCAACGTAACGCATGCATCCAATCTGGAGGTCGTGTCATGTCTCCGCTGTGACAGAGCTCGAGGTACTTCTAATGGCTCTGACCGAAAAGCAGAGCCGCACACGTGCTTGAAGGCTGCAGAAACATTGATAGCGAGCAAGGGACAGAAAAGGAATGACAAGATTATCCGGGTGGACTATGGCTGTGACGAGTGTCTTTAAATGGAAGACTCGGAGCCTGAGCAGGGGACAAAGCAGGTTAATCTTGGCGACCGAGCCTCGGCATGTCGTCGACCTGCTTCAGTTCTTGCCCTAACATTAGCATGGCTCTACGCTGAGTAAACTGATTGACTGGCCGTCGATAGCACAGAGTTGCCCATGGGGAGAACGTCGGCGATGGCCACGAGAATCAGCGGGCTTGAAGTTTTCGGTTGCCGCGATTCACAGATCTGGGGCGTGCGCCAAGGTTCCTTGTCCATGATCTCGTTGAGCACAGCGGAAACTCGAGCAAGCCTCGGACTGAGCATGTCACCGCCATAGCTTGGTTGATTTATGACTTGATGAGCTGCTTGCCAGGCGTGGACGTGGCCTGCCGAGTGGCAAATGCATGTATTTGCCAAACCTGACTAGGACTAGTCATGCTCGTGGTCGGCTTCAAACCCGACGAAAGCCACGCTTTTGGTGGTGAGCTCACTGGGAGACGGAGTGTCTGGGCCGGTGGCTCTGGCAAGTTGCCGGCTGGCTATCAGACCGGACTCCGAGATCCGACGCTTCCGAGTCACTCCGTCGTCGGGCTGGGCAACGCCGTCCCCTGCTCGGATGTCTGGCACGCCCAGCAAGAAGCGTCGACGGCGTTGGCAACAGTCTGCGCCTTCGTCTCAGCGGATTGCTTGCGGCACTCCCCTCTAGAGTCCGTTGGTTTACTCGACGCGACAGAAGCCCGTCAGGGCTTGCTTCCGAGCTTCCCACCCGTCGTGTTCGCATCACTACAGCCCCGGAGCGCTCACCATCAGCATCATTCCCCACGACGTCTTCCGCTCGTCTTTGCAACGCAGGATGTCGACGGCAACCGTCTCAGCGTCTTCTCGATCAAGCCACTGCCTTCTGCCCCATATGTTGAACCCAGATTGTGGTGCCCACTACCGTGCAGCGCATTCGTCTCACAGGACCTTCGTTCTATATGTGTCGCAAACGGTGAGGGATGGTGTATCTCCGTGAAAGTGACAGGCGCCGTATCGAGCATAATCAACATTATCTCGGCGGCCGATACGGTCGGCTCCCTCTCTCCAACGGACTCTACGCGACGCAGAACCTATCATGTACGATGACATGCCGAAATCAACCATGCACCGCGAAAAGTACGGATGGTGGGCAAGTGACCATCCGTGCTGGGTCATCCAGTGGAGCCTGCATAAGTTCGTATCAGCCACAGCGCTGCATCGGTGTTACATAAACGGTATTCGTCAACTCAAAGTATGTAGCACATACACTTTGCGGTCCCCTCGAGACGGGGTTTTCCAGAATTCGCCGGGGCCGAGGCACGGTGAAGAATGCTATGTCTGTCAGGATGCTCTGCTGCATCCAAGGAACCGAACGACCTCCGCCAAGAACGAGGTTCGTCTTTACGTCTATCCGCATGCCTGGCAAGCCTGTTGTCCAGTCGAACATGCGTCTTGCTTGCCAAAATCAGCACTCGCACTTCGTTGTTGAGGAGCGATGGATCCAGTGCTGGCAGCTCTGGGAGAAGTGGAACGAGTCGGCGTGTCATCGGCAGGAGGCTATGTGGGTGTTTGATTGCATCGAACACGCGTCGCTCTGATTGGTCCTGACTGTGCCTCAGATATCCAGAAAGATCAAATGCGGTCACGAAGTGACCAAGAAGCTATTTCCGTCGTTTCACTGGAACCGATATTGATCCCGTCGGGTAGTCAGGTCACCCTCAAACCTTGAGTGACCGAGTGTCCATTTACGGTGTCCGATGCCCGGGTCGTATCCTTGAAATACCTTGGTATGAATGGACACTGGTCTTCACCCTTTGAGCCTCCACCTCTGACAGCCCACAATGCTCACGGATATCGTCCTGCCAGTTGGTCTCACTTTCTTGACCATCTACCTCTTGCGGAGGCGTTCTGCTCAAGCCAAGCTCTCCAAAGGCTTTCCCCTTCCCCCAGGACCATCACGAAAGCCCATAATAGGGAATCTCTTTGACATACCTCCCTCCAAGAGCTGGCACAAATTTCTTGAATGGAAGGCGCAATATGGTATGAGTAGTTCTTCGCGCCACGGCAACAACTGATCACGCGCGAACACTATCTAGGCGATCTCGTGTATGTCGAGGCACTGGGCAATAGGTTACTTATCGTGAACACACTCGAGGGTGTCTCCGATCTCTTTGACTCACGCCATGCGATCTATTCTGATCGCCCAACGTTCACCATGGTCGGCGAGCTCATGGGACTGGATAGTGTAGGTTTTCATGTTCCAGGGCGTCCGCAAAGAGCTAAAGCATGTGTGTAGAGCATGCCTTTGCTCCAATATGGAGAGGAATGGAAAAAGCAACGGAGGTTTGCGCACATGGCCCTGAGTCCCGAAGCTGTCAAGAAGTACGACTCCGTGGGCGACTTTGTTGCAAAATACGTTAATGCCCTGATCGAGAATCCGGCCGACTTTGAACGACAACTTCGTCTGTTGGTTAACAGCGCTTTTCAACTAAAATGACCTACTGAATCCTTGGCAGCACGGTCGGTCGGATAGTCATGAGTGTGACGTACGGCTTGCCAGTAAATACCCCTGATGATCTGGTAAGTTTCACTCTGCAAGGCCTTGCCTTGTTCTAACCTGTCATAGTATATCACCGACGCGGAGCGAACTATGGAAATGATCGGGAAAGCGACTGTCCCCGGAGCATTCCTCGTTGATCTTCTCCCACAGTGTAAGACATCAACCTCTCTGACCCGTCTGAGTCTCACTGACCTCGTGCTTACTAGTGAAACACCTCCCCCCTTGGCTTCCCTTGCACGGCATCCACGAGACAGCGACCAGTGGACGTGCAGATATCCTGGGCCTCGTCAACCGACCTTATGAGCACGTGAAGAAGGAACGCGACCGGGGAACGAACCAACCTTCGTTCACAGCCGAGTGTCTCGACAAGTACCAGTCCGACGACCCTGCCGTGCAGGCCAATGTCGAGCACACGCTTCGCTGGGCAGCAGGATCGATGTATGGTGGTGAGTATAACCTTTTTCTGTGCGTTCGTTCCCTCTTTAATGAGCATGATCGAACAGCCGGCGGAGAGACTGTGAGTGCTTTCGCGGCTCTGCCGAGTTCCAGTAGACTTCTTACTGACTTCCGTGCCAGACCTACTCCACGACCCTCAACTTCATGCTTGCTTTGGCCACGTACCCCCATATCCAGGTAAAGCTCAAGGAAGAGCTCTTCCGTGTTGTCGGAACCGAACGTCTCCCAACGCTTCAAGATCGCGATTCGTTGCCCTACCTCCAGGCGGTCATCAAAGAAGCATTCCGGTGGAGACCGGCACTTCCCCTCAGCATTGCTCGCATGACCAGGACGGCAGACTTTTACAAGGGTATGTGGTCGGCAAGCACGTTCGGTGTATTTACCGACTGAACATGGCCCTGCAGGCCACTACATTCCGGAGGGTACCATCGTGCTTCCGAACGTGTGGTGAGCATCTTTGGCTGCAAATTGAGAAGTCAAGCGTGTGCTTACCGATCTAATAGGGCCATCACAAAAGACGACAAGAGTGGATTCCCTCCAGAAGAATTCATACCAGAGCGTCATATTGCAGGCAAGGGCAAGGAAACGGCGACAGATCCTTACACATACGCGTTTGGTTTCGGACGCAGGTGGGTTGTGTACGGGCTTTGTAGTGGTCGTATCCAACCTAACTTGGTTTTGCGCTTCGACAGGATATGCCCAGGTAAACATTTGGGCGACAACATGGTCTACTTGATGTTGTCCAACCTCGTTGCAACCGTCGATATTTCCAAGAAGAAGGATGCAAGGGGAAACGTGCTTCCATTGACGCCAACGTACTCTGCCGGGATTATCAGGTGCGTTTGCCCCGCATTGGTAGCCGTGGGCCTGTCCTAACCCGGTCACTGCGACCATGAAAAGCTATCCACGAGACTTTGTAGTGGACATCAAGCCGACGTCAAAGGCAGCGATCGCGGCCGTCAAGGAAAGAGTCTCCCAATTTGCATGAACGCGGATGACGGTCAAGATCTGGGTTGATATGTTTTAAGCGCAATGGACAATTCACTTGGAACATTTTGGGGCGTATTCATCTTGCTGCTGTCTGAGACAGGCTTGTACATAGAGCCGGGCGTGATAGAGTAGACCGGCGCCAACGATCACCTGTATCATATCATGCGTCACGATATTTGAATGACGGTTGGGGTCAAGGGCTTTACTCGGACCGGCATTGTCGCGTGTGAATTCGGTATACGTGACAAGCGTGACGAGGCGTGTCTTAGCAGTCACGCATCATTCCTACGACGCGTTCTGATGGCTGTCTTTGACGGGGTGTGCTACTCGCTCTCCTCCTCGCTCTCCCCAGCGCGCAAGGACGAACTCGCGTCAGTCCTCGACCTCAACGGCGCTGTCCCACATCCACCCTACACCCATCTTATCGCCCTTGCAGCCTCTCACGCCCACAACAATGCCACCACTGAGCCCTCCGTCAAGCTCGTCACCGATCGTTGGGTTGACCGTAGTGTCGTCTTGGGGAAACGTCAGCCGTGCGTGCTCCTGCTTTGTTTTGTGCATGATGACCTACGCGCGCGTTTCAGCGAGCAGTATTACTCCCCAGACCCGACCATGATCTTTTCAGGCGTCGTCGCCTGTGCTACCGAGGTATGCTGACATATTGTCGGCCTTTCATTCTCGTTGACCGTTTTCTCTAGATCTCTTCTGCAGACTTGGAGGTCCTCTCGGCGGGCATCACCGCACTCGGTGGTCAATGGCGCATCGGTCTCACCCGCGACGTTACACACCTGTTTGCCCTCCGCACGGGCAGCGACAAGGTACTAGTTCCTCTGTTTCGCTGCTCCAGTTTTCCCTCATAACCCTCGGGTTCAGTACAACACTGCCGCTCACTTTGCACCTCAAACGCACATGTGCATTCTCACTCCACATTGGTTCGATGATTCCGTCCGTCTTGGTCATCGTGTCCCAGAGGCCCCCTATTCTTGGCCGGACCCGCTCGTCTTGCGCCCTGGCGTGTCCCTCGATCTTGGTGAAGGTGCCGGCAAGGAGGGTAAACGAAGACGGAAAGTCGCTGGAGATGGCGAGGCAGAAGCAGGCGACGTTGGGAACGTGTCCAGCCAAGGAGGACACGTCCGCGTATGGGCTGGTCGTCGCATTCTCCTCTCCACGTCTCTCGAACTGGGGGAGAGCTCGCGAGCTGCCATCGAAGCGGGCATCCAGCGTGCCGGTGGTGTCATCGTGCCCATCGCCGATGATGCAGACGAGGACGTGGAAGAACAGGCGGTCGACGGATGTGATGTGTTTATCACGCGATGGCGAAATGGGAGACCGTATTTCAAGGTATGGTACTTTCCGACGAGATGTGTTCTTACTGTCTCTTATTGCTTCTGCCTCGCTAGGCCGCGCGCGCGTCCCTTCTGATTGGCACCCTCACGTGGTTGTTTGGGGTGGAGTCGAGTGGTACGCTTCATTCGCCTCTTGACTCGTTGCTCTGGTATCCTACTCCGAAGGGTGGTATACTCGATCTGGTCGATTGTGTTCGTGTCGCCCATGGCTCCTCATACTGCCCGTCCTATTCTGATGCTTTCGCAGGAAATTTCTATTACCAATTATACGGGTGCCGCACGGGACTATCTAAAGCGGCTGATTGTGCTTGTGGGTGCCAAATTTACGCCGAGCATGAGTCAATCAAACAAGGTCCTGGTGGCAGGCTTGTGAGTGTCAATTCCCTATTGTTGCTTATGTGCGTTCGTCGACTCCACCTCTCAGCCAACCATCCCCCAAGACGAACCGCGCACTCTCCTGGTCCATCCCGGTCGTAAACCATACGTGGTTAGAAGACTGTTTCGTGCAGTGGCGGTGAGCGGCTATTTTTATGCTGTTTGTGTCGTTCCTGCTCACATATGCTAGCTCCCTCACAGTCGGACTCGAGCGTTACATTGTGTACCCCCCTGGTGTCGACTTTGGCAACATGTTGATGACACGACCAGATGGGCGTATGTCATCACGCCCGTCACCTCAATTGGTTGCTCACTTTTTGCGTTGTACTCACACAGCCCCTTCGTCTCAGTCCATCTCTACCCCGCGTCTAAGTGGGGGTGCGGTGCCTGGCGGTCGAGGGGTAGGGACCATCGATGTGCAGCAGGAGGAGGCACGTGACGCCGAGTATCGTGCTCGTGCACTCAAAGGTAGGTGCCTGCATGATCTGGTCGGCGGCTGGCGAGACTCTGCGTTTTACTGATAATGCAACAGAGGATGGGTCGTCCATGGACCGGCCGGGAAGCGAACCGCCGACGGAAGTGCGAGAGCGAGCGGGGTCGGTCAAGAGGACACCATCGGTGTCCTCCGCGAGGGTGAAGCGCGGGCCGATGTCGACGCCGGTGACGGCAACGGCGTCGGCAATGGGCATGTTCGTCGATCATGTCGTAGAGCTTCGCACGGGCGACGACGATGACGACGTGGGTGGTGGTGGGCGGCATACCCCGACAGGTGGTAAGCGACGACTGCGGACGCCTGTGACGGGATCGCGTTCCCGTGCGACGCCACGGAGTGGGTCGAGGGCATCGTCGGCGGGTCTGTTTTCGGCGGCGATGGAGGATGATGTCGTGACGAGTCCCTTGGAGGGGAATCCCAAAAGCGGGAAGGGGAAGAATAATGTCGGAAAGCCACTAGTGCGGCCGACCAACGAGGCGGTGGAAGGCGAAGACGACGACGTATCCCAGCTGGCACGTTCCTCGAAAACAAAACCTCGATCGGTCCAGCGACGGACACCGGATGCACGATCTGTTCAGAAAGAGGACGAAGCGGGAAAGCAAGCCCCTGCACGGTTGGGCAAGTCGCGAGGACGCGCGGGCATGGGGGCGACCGTCGGGTCTGACTCGGACTGGTACTCTGGTCCCGGTGGGGGAGAAGAATCGGATGTATCGGTGCCACCTCGGAGGGCTGGAGCCGTGGGATCGAAGACACCGGTCAAGTCTGGGATGAAACCCAACCCGAGGTCTAGTTCGATATCCAGGCCCGACTCGGCATTGGGCAGGCAGAGCGAAGACGATGTGAGGGTGTCAGCAGCAGTGTCTAAGGAAATCACGGGGGCTGGAAAGGGACGGGAGCAAGTGGCGAAGCAGCGGATACGCGACCAAGAGGCCACGACAAAGACCGGGGAAAAAGAAAAGGGGAGCGAAGGGAAGAAGGAGGCGGGAAAGCTCATGTCCCGAGGGCAGCCGCCATTGTCAACCTCGGCAGATGGCAAGAATGTGCGTACACCGAAACGGCGACTGTCTGTCCTCGTTCCGTCCGTGCCCAATGATTACTTTTCTTCTCAGAACGCGCGCAACGCGGCGGGCACGGCGGCCGCGGCAGAGGGTGAGGGCGAGCAGCAAAGTGGGAAGAGGAACGTGGTCGACGGGGTGGCTTCGGTACCCGGATCCAAGCAACTCGCGCCTGGGGTATCTGACCAAGCGGTCTCTGCAGAAGTGCCGGCGAAACGAAACCGAGGCAGACCCCCAAAGTCGGCGACGGCGCTCGCAGTCTCTCGCAAGTCTGATCCTGGACCAGGCGTCAAACCCAAGTCGAAGCCAGGGCCCAAGCCTGGTGGGCGAAAGGAAACAAGCAAGGCGCCTGCGCATGACAACGATGATGGCGATGAGGAGATGGCTGATGGACGGGACGGCGAGGGCACGTCGATGATCATCGAGACGTCTTCGGCAGGGCATGGAGGACCGAGACGAAGTGCAGCGGCCAAGGCGACTGTACGGCTGAGGGAGAAGATCATACCGGACGTCATCAGCTTTGAAAAAGAGCAGAAGATGGCGAAGCGGAAGCGGAGTACAGATTGGGAATCAGTTGCATCTGTGCGAGGGCAAGCGGACGCGGAGACAGGGGTGAGGAACGGGAAGAAGAGAAAAGTGCAGAGGGAAGAGGAAGAGGAAGAAGAGGAAGTAGAGGTGGTGGTGTCGGCGAGACCAAAGTCGACCAAAGGAAAAGCCAATGGGAAAGGGAAATCGATTGCAGGCTCTGACGAGGGCATAGATGGTCTGCCAGCGAAGGACAAACCGAGCGGGTACAACGAAAAGAAGGGTGATCAAGGACGGGGAAAGGGGACGGCCAGCATTCGATTGATTACCACCGGCGTGACTTTGACGGATGAGGTTGTCAAGGTTCGTCTCTATCCCTCCGGGAGGGATACTGGTGACGAACTCTCCGATTTCTGCAGCGTCTCTCGAAACTAGGTGTCCAGATGACGACAAAACCGTTGGACTGTACGCACCTCATCGCCAAAGGGATCATGCGTACAGAAAAATTCCTCTGCGCCATGACCGTCTCCCCGTACTTCTTGGGAGAGGAATGGGCGAACGCAAGTGCCAAGACCGGAAAGCTCCTTCGTGCGTCTTCTAGAGTTCTGAACGTCTCCACGTCTTATCTCTGACTTTATTGTTGTCCTCCAGCCGAAAAGAATTACCTCTTGACCGACGCGGCTGCGGAGAAAAAGTGGGGGTTCAAGTTTGTGGACGTTTTGAAACGCGCCAAGGAACTTGAGGGTGGCTCGAGGTTGTTCAAGTCGATGACGTTTTATGTGACGCCCAAGGTCGCCGTCGACGCAAAGCTGCTCAAGAATATAGTGTCGGCTGGAGGGGGCCAGGTTCAAACGTTGACGCTGCCAACAGCGCGGATTCTCACCGTAAAAGCGAATCGGTACGTTGTGTCGTGCGAGCAAGACAAGGCGATCTGGCGGCCGTTGGCGCAGGAAGGTTTCAAGGTGTATTCGACCGAGTTGGTGCTGAGGAGCGCGCTAAGGCAAGAAATTGAGTGGGAACATGCCGAGTGCTTGGTCTCGGGGTGAATGAATGTTTGATCTGGGGAGTTTGGTGTTTGCACATACGTTTCTCGCCTTGTGTATCTGGTTGTGCGTGTAAGTGTTGAAGTAGACTACCCAAAGGATCTACATCCCTCCTTGGGCTTTGGTGTGTGCCATCAGTGACAATCATACACTCTAGAGGATGTGTCCAGGATGTTGACTGTGTTGACAATGTGGGCCATGCTAAGCTAGATGTACATGGTTAGAATTGTTTTCTGGTCTCAATCACTTGAGCTTGGTTTTCCCAACAGCCTCAGCCCTAGAGCAATTCTGTAGATGAGATCATGTGCAATGGCATTGAAGAAAATGGCCTCACCATCAGTCATGACACAATGCAAGTCTTGCACTCATGTTTGTTGGTGCTGCTGAGATCAACATGAGAGTAATTGTACTAAATGAATGATTTGCTATATATATGTCTTTATTTTATGTGTTCTCTTATATTTATTTCCAACACTGGGTTATGTTTACTCACAGCATAACCATTTGTTCACTCCAGTACTGTGATAAATACAAGAAATTGAGAGATTGAAAAGCTTCATAGACTACAGTGGTGTAGCCTAAAGAATCACTTCCAACAAGTAACCCATGAATCTCCAGACAAAGAAAAATCAACAGTGGGAGTACAAATGCCATCAGGAGAAATGATGAGAGGACAAACTGGAAGACATAAGAGAGACCTAGACCAAGGGGCAATCCATCCAAAATATTTGTTGTCAAAAGACTGAATCCAACCATCCTCTTCATATAAATAATCAAGAGAAAGAAGAATCTCTACATTCCAAACTCTAATGGTCTTGTCCCTGGATCCAGAGACAATGTTGGTGCCATCTGGTGAGTAGACAACAGAGTAGATCCCATCAGTGTGCCCCTGGAGTGGACCTGCCACACACTGCCCTGTGGTTGCATTCCAAACTCTAATGGTGTTGTCCTCTGAGCCAGAGACAATGTGGGTGCCATCTGGTGAGTAGGCAACAAACAAGACCTTGTCAGTGTGTCCCTGGAGTGGACCTGCCACACACTGTCCTGTGGTTGCATTCCAAACTCTGATAGTCTCATCAAAAGAGCCAGAGACAATGTGGGTGCCATCTGGTGAGTAGGCAACAGAGTAGACCCTTTCAGTGTGCCCCTGGAATGGACCTGCCACACACTGTCCTGTGGTTGCATTCCAAACCCTAATAGTGTTGTCCCAAGAGCCAGAGACAATGTGGGTGCCATTTGGTGAGGAGGCCACAGACCAGACCTCACCAGTGTGTCCCTTGAGTGGACCTGTCACACACTGTCCTGTGGTTGCATTCCAAACTCTAATGGTCTCATCCCCTGAGCCAGAGACAATGTGGATGACATCTGGTAAGTAGGCAACAGAGTTAACTCCACCAGCATGTCCTTGGAGTGGACCTGCCACACACTGTCCTGTGGCTGTATTCCAGACTCTAATGGTCTTGTCATCTGAGCCAGAGACAATGTGGGTGCCATCTGGTGAGTAGGCAACAGATCTGATCCTTTCAGTGTGTCCCTGGAATGGACCTGCCACACACTGTCCTGTGGTTGCATTCCAAACTCTAATAGTCTTGTCCTTTGAGCTGGAGACAACATGGGTGCCATCTGGTGAGTAGGCAACAGAGGAGACCCCATCAGTGTGTCCCTGAAGTGGACCTGCCACACACTGTTCTGTGGTTGCATTCCAAACCCTAATAGTGTTGTCCCAAGAGCCAGAGACAATGTAGGTGCCATTTGGTGAGTAGGCAACAGACCTGACCCCACCAATGTGTCCTTGGAGTGGACCTGCCACACACTGCCCTGTGGTTGCATTCCAAACCCTAATGGTGTTGTCCCAAGAGCCAGAGATAATGTGGGTGCCATCTGGTGAGTAGACAACAGAGTAGACCTCATGAGTGTGCCCCTGGAGTGGACCTGCCACACACTGTCCTGTGGTTGCATTCCAAACTCTAATGGTCTCATCCCCTGAGCCAGAGACAATGTGGGTGCCATCTGGTGAGTAGGCAACAGACCTGACCCCACCAACATGTCCCTGGAGTGGACCTGCTATACATTGTCCTGTGGTTGCATTCCAAACCCTAATGGTCTTGTCCCAAGAGCCAGAGACAATGTGGATGCCATTTGGTGAGTATGCAACAGACCTGACCCCATCAGTGTGTCCCTGGAATGGACCTGCCACACACTGTTCTGTGGTTGCATTCCAAACTCTAATGGTCTTGTCCCAGGAGCCAGAGACAATGTGGGTGCCATCTGGTGAGTAGACAACAGAGTTAACTCCATCAGTATGTCCCTGGAGTGGACCTCCCACACACTGTCCTGTGGTTGCATTCCAAACTCTAATGGTCTTGTCCCAGGAGCCAGAGACAATGTGTACACCATCTGGTGAGTAGACAACAGAGTTGACCTCACCAGCATGTCCCTGAAGTGGACCTGCTACACACTGTCCAGTGGTTGCATTCCAAACTCTAATGGTCTCATCTGAGGAACCAGAGACAATGTGGGTGCCATCTGGTGAGTAGGCAACAAAGTAGACCTGATCAGTATGTCCTTGCAAGGTATGGATCTCTGCAGGCCAGTTGACTGGATGTCCAATAGTGGTAGAAACATGTTTAACCAGGTGGTCAATCCACAATTTGTGCAGTGGAGAGCTGGTTGGTGTTTGTGCCAAGGCTGACAAATAGAGATGGGGAGTGGATTCCCTAAGCACTGGAGCAAACACTTGGATAAACTGGAACCCCTCTGAGGCTAGTGTGAAAATCTCTTGGTCCTAACAATATTTTCAATACTATTCACCTTGTATCATCCTTCAACTAACCTTGGTCCATGTTTTAAGGATAGTGCAAGCTTTCAGGGCAGATAGGATAGATGTCAATGGAGAGGAAAGGGAGAGCAAACTGATAGCCTCAAGCCAGTATGGAAAGAAGTTCTTGAAAAAATCTGATGTCTCTTTCAAGAGTTCTGGGGTATACTCCACATTCTGTAGGTGGTCCATCCAGTACCAGCACGCATAGGATAAGTGTGGAGGAATCGCCATGTTCACTCGATGGTGCAGATCGGGGACATCAGAGTTACGCAATAGGGAGTCCTTGAGGCCACAGATGTTGAACCTGAGCTTGTTCCGCATGCAGGCTAGCAGTCTCTGTCCAAGGGAGAGGGAGTGGTGGGGTAAGATGGGGACATAAAAGTCCGAACTGCGAGTCTCGTCAAGCAAGAAGTCACGGAATGATGTGTGAAGTGGTCGGATCGGCTTTTCTTCATCCAGTACGCCGTCCAGCAAAGACCCCATTGGTTTGATGGTCCGTCGTATATTCAGTCTCCCATCAACATCGAACAACGCCGAAAGGCATGACATTGACGGCGGCTCTTTCAGTGCAAGCAGGATAGCCATCACATCCCGAAAGCGTTCCCGAGCTTTATCGGACTTGAATAGTTGGCCCAGTATAGTCCAGTACAGCTCATCTAGAGGCCAAGTGGACTCATGCTTGTCATCACTCTGCAGGAGTAAACTGAGCTGTGTGTCTGGATCTAGTCCAACGTCGGTGTCGACTTCTTGAACAAAGTTGCACGCTGTCGCCGCCCACTGGAAAAGACCTTGTGAATGACGGGCAAGCAGCCGACACCATTCTTCATTAGGCCAGCCCAACTCGAGTTCGGGATACCGACCGAGGGAATAGTGAATAAATCTCTCGATATCCTTGTCAACGACATCCTCAGGAATGTCGTTCATCTGTTTATGAACCAGGCCAGGACCAGATGAAAGCGCGACAAGGATGTCATTCTCTGGCCGAGCCGTGATCAGGAAGCGAAGGTTAGTCGGCAGCGTGTTTTCAATGATCTTCGACGAGATCACATGCAGAAGTGGTCGGCGACTAGCGTGATCACCACTTTCGTCCAGCGCATCGATGACGACGACAAGGGGTCCGATAGAATGCAGGCCCGCACTGACTTCGACGATGAGCCGGTCAACTTGTTCTGACGGAGATGTCGAAGTCCGAAGCGCCCGATTATTTTTCACAATGCCCCACAGGACAGACCTATACTGCGCATCATGGTCGGACAGGTCGCGCGCAATCGTGCTGAACAGATTCTGTGGGTTCCGCCTCGCGACGTCAGCGCTAGAGAAGCGGTACGACGACCCCAGTCTCCCTTGCTGGTGGTATCGTCGAGCGATCGTGTGAGCAATTGCAGACTTGCCCGACCCGGCGACCCCGGTGAGAAGACACACGCGCGGGCCATCTTCGGCAGGATTGTTCAGGAAGTCGCAAATCTCGCCGAGAATCGATTCACGAGTGCCCGGCAGGCATCCTTTCTCTTGAGCGCACCCAGCCCCGGCTGCATATGGCATATCATTCAGGTCAATCGACTCCGCTATGTTGAATCCATGAGCATCGGATCCTAGTCCAGAGATCCAGGACCTACCTACGTGCTCCACGACGTCCATCACGCGAAAGACTGCGGGCTCGATACGAAGGACGGCGAGTTCAGTCTGAAGCGTCACGCCCTCTAAGAATGCGGTCTTCAGCTGTTGCAGCTTCTTCTCGAAACCCATAATCTTTGCGTCGATGTCCGAGACCGTGTATTTCGCCATCCGAACCCCTAAACATGGCGATCAGTCACAGGTAGTACCAAGTCAACGACGACTAACAGAAGTTCCCTTTCCCGTAATCAGCGACGAAGTAGCCGCACTCCGTCACTTGCTGTAGCAGAACCGCGAGCGACTTCTTGTGCACCTCGATCTTTTTCAAGGGTGTGGCATCCTCAACAAACTTAAAGACGTCGCTCATTGCGCCCGCTACGCGAATGATCTTCTCGTCCCGCTGTTTCTGCTTTATAAGCACCTGTGGATAACATTACCTCGATCAGCGGTGACATGAGAATCTGGAGGCGAAGCAAACCTGATTCGCAGCAGAGATGACAGACCACGCCATCGACGCATATGGATGGATCTGTCCGACATTCAGACTGAGATCATCCAGACGCTAATGATGCAAGTACATACCTCGGCGACACTGGCGACAATCTTGTTGAACAGTTCCATCCTCTCCAACAGCACGCCCCACGTGTTTTCGTACGTCTGGACGCTAGCAATGGCGCTGGTACCAGCATCGACCGCCGAACTCGTGTAGTCGACAGCCGAGGGCCCGGAGCCGAGTCTATTGACCCCTTCGTTGGCCTTCTTGACGGCATCGATAGCTTGGATGTCGTCTGCAGTAACCCTCTTGCGCGTCTCGGTGACCAACGCAAACTTGATCGTGATCCCTAAGAGATCGGACCCATCGACGGTGTCCTTTGCAAAAATTGCTTCGAATACTTTCATAGAGAACACCACGTCAGTTCAGAGTCCCAGAGGGAAGGGACACCAGTTCCGTACCGCCATCCTTTAGTCTTCCCATCACCCCGTCGAAGGTGTCAGTCAGAGTTTCCACCACCTCGTCCTTCCCAACGTGGTGCCTCTGGGAAATCTTGACGACGAAGGCGGAACGATCCTCTTTCACATCGCTGACGAGAATCAATCCTATTGTGGACAGAGTACAATAAATGGCAGGTACACACAACGATAGATTGTCGTTCCAGGAGGTGCGGCTCTTTCTCTCCTTGGCCACATTGGTCGACCGCGTGGCATCGCCGACGGTAAACTCGATCTGAAATTGCCTCGTGAAAGGATTCTTACGAGGCACTTGTGTGCGAAGCTCGATATCTTGGAGGTGAAGAAAAAAAGGCTCGACGGGCACGCAACAACGAAACTAGCGCCATAAGCCCACCTTTGATGGTAATTGTTTTCGGCCTAGGACCATGGCTTAGCACACACATTCCGGTTGCAGAAGCAAAAAGAAGGGTGACGTACACAGTTGCACTCATGTTTGAGTTAGGCTGGGTGTATGTTCGAATCGTAGTCTGCAAGGCGGATATGCGATGAGGGTGAACGATGGTGGAACGGGTGTGAGAGGGTGGGGGTTGAACCAGCTTCTCATGATGCGGTAGCAATTCGGCTCCAAGCACAGGTTGTCCGGGCCGGAATCCGAGGACCGAGTCCCTGAGGAAAGTGCCGTGTGCAGGGCTCGCCAAGCTCTGGTCTATTTGTGTAGAGTTTGTAGTCGCGTTCACGTAGACCAAGGTAACAAATATTTGTGCGGATCTTGGTGCGAATTTCATGGACACAACGGCGGCCATGCGGCAAGTTTCAATCGGAGATCTAATGCTAGATGTCTCCCATTCGGCCTTGCGCGGCCTCACTTGGTAAGGCCTACTATTGGCTCCAGATCAATAACGGAGTTTGAATTATTTCCAAAGATGACCACCATGGGTGGTAGGGCACGTCTCTCCGCTCCACCCGTTTTGGACAGATTAAACCTCCGCTGACGCGCTGTCGGGTACGAGACTCGGTAAGGCCCTGTATGGGACCCCATTTGTATTTAAAATGGTAGTTGTGCCGTCTTGCCGAACCACCGGAGTTTAAACGTGGTGCATGTCTTGGACAAATCTACTAGGGTTCAGCTAGGGTTTTGTAGGGTTCGATACATCATATTTGTCTAAGCGACGGTTGGATCTCCGATTGAAACCTGCCGCATGGCCGCTGTTGTGTCCATGAAATTCGCACCAGGATCCGCACAAATATTTGTCACCTTGGTCTAAATGAACGCGACTTGTGTCATCCGCGGGAGTAAATGGAAAGTCGAGTTCGTATCAGATTGAAATCCAACGATGAGAGTGCGTCCAGTGCATCTCATTTGGACAGGGTGAAGCCGCAGGAAGGCGCAGGATTGAAGGCCAGGTACATTTCCTGTGGGTCCCATAAACCACATGATGTAGGATACGTGTCTGCGCTCTCGACTGTCCACGTCAACGCGTGGTTGAATGCTTGCGTACCATCAAAACAACATGTCCAATTGGAACCGAACCCGAGTAAAAGACAAGGATCTAGGAACGATGGATCGGGGCATGGTCATCGGAGTGAGACAAATCAATTGCGAGCGCACATCGATGCCGACCTCCAGGAGACAATGGACTATTCGATGGCTAAAACCCACTTACACGTCGGCTTTCCTGGTACTGATGCTGACCATAGAAGACGTGAAAATGTCTTGCTCCATGTTGCAGCTATGTACGCAGATCGGGGGGCACCATTTGGAACCGCCTGCGAAGTAACTGTAGCGGAGACGGAGGGGGTTAAGAGGTGACACCTGGGAGGACCGCGCCAAGAATGACGCGACACGCACCTTGAAGCTGACAAGGTAGGCTGATGGACGCCGAGCGACGGTTTAGTAGCTAGAACGTGGTGTTCATTTGATCTCAGTAGGGTTGGGCGCTTGTCGGCCCGTCCGTGGCAGAGCCGGCACACTCGGCGTGATTTGACATTTGAGCGGAGCGCTAAATAAGACGATCATCATCCCGTCAAGCCACGACGCTCCCAAAAAATGGATTTGTGTTTGGTGCTGCGGCCGATTGCTGGCAGGAAGGCGACGGCTGTTCGCTCGTGGTGCTGGTCCGGGGAGGTGTCCGCAGACGCCGTGCTCAGGGAAAAACAGGCGACGGAGACGGTCACGGGTGTGCTACTCGCTCTCCTCCGACTCGCTCTCCCCAGCGCGCAGGGACGAACTCGCTTTGGTGAACGGCGCTGTCCCACATTTACCCTACACCCATCTTCAATATCGTCCTTGCAGCCTCTCACGCCCACAACAATACCACCACCGACCCCTCCGTCAAACTCGTCACCGATCGGTGGGTTGACCGTAGTGCCGTCCTGGGAAAACGTCAGCCGTGCGCACTCCTGTTTTCGTGCATGATGACCTACGCGCGCGTTTCAGCGAGCAGTATTACTCCCCAGACCCGACCATGATCTTTTCAGGCGTCGTCGCCTGTGCTACCGAGGTATGCCGACATATTGTCGGCCTTTGATTCTCATTCACCGTTTTCTCTAGATCTCTTCTGCAGACTTGGAGGTCCTCTCGGCGGGTATTACCCCGCTCGGCGGTCAATGGCGCATCGGTTTCACCCGCGACGTTACCCACCTGTTTGCCCTCCGTACGGGCAGCGGCAAGGTACTCGTTCCTTTGTTTCACTGCTCCAGTTTGCCCTCATAACCCTCGGGTTCAGTACAACACCGCCGCTCACTTTACACCTCAAACGCACATGTGCATTCTCACTCCACATTGGTTCGATGATTCCGTCCGTCTTGGTCATCGTGTCCCAGAGGCCCCCTGTTCTTGGCCGGACCCGCTCGTCTTGCGCCCTGGGGCGTCTCTTAATCTCGACGAAGGTGCCGGCAAGGAGGGTATGGAGATACCGAAGCAGAAGCAGGCGATGGTGCCAACATGTACAGCCAAGGAGAACACGTCCGCGTACGGGCTGGTCGTCGCATGCTCCTCTCCACGTCTCGAACAAGGAGAGAACTCGTGAGCTGTCATCGAAGCGGGTATTCGGCGTGCTGGTGGTGTCGTGCACATCGCCAATGATGCAGACGAGGATGTGGAAGAAAAGACGGTCGACGAATGTGATGTGTTTGTCATGCGATGGCGGAACGGGAGACCGGTATAGCACTTTCTGACGAGATTCATTATTACCGTCTCTTATCACCTCCGCCCCGCTAGGCCGCACGTGCGTCCCTTCTTATTGGTACTCTTACTTAGTTATTCGTGGTGGAGTCGAGTGGTACGCTTCATTCGCCTTTCGACTCGTTGCTCTGGTATCCTACTACGAGGAGCGACATACCCGACCTGGTTAATTGTATTCGTGTCGTCCAAAGTTCCTCATACCGCCCGTTCTATTCTGATCTTTTTCGTAGGAAATTTCAATTACCAATTACACGGCTGCCGCACGAGACTATTTAAAGCGGGTGATTATGTTTATCGGCGCCAAGTTTACGCTGAGCGTGAGTCAATCGGACATAGTCTTGGTGGCAGGCTTGTGAATGCCAACTTCCTGTTGCTCACGTGCATTGGTCGAGTCCACCTCTTAGCCAACCATCCCCCAAAACGAACCGCGTACTCACCTGTTCTATCTCGGTCGCAAGCCACACGTGGTTAGAAGACTGTTTCGTACAGTAGCGGTGAGTGACCGTTTTTGTGTTATTGACGTCGTTTCTGCTCACATATGTCAGCTCCCTCACAGCTGGACTTGAGCGTTACATTGTGTATCTCCCCGGTGTCGACTTTGCCAACATGTTGATGACAAGGCCGGATGGGCGTGCGTCGTCACGCTCGTCACCTTAATCGCTTGCTCACTTTTTATGTTGTGCTCCCACAGCCTCTTTGTCTCAGTCCGTGTTTGTCCCGCATCTAAGTGAGGGTGCGGTGCTTGGCGGTCGTTGGGTCGGGACCATCGATATACAGCAGGGAGAGACGCGATACTGAGTATCGTGCTTGTGTGCTCAAAGGTAGGTAGTTGCACACTCTGGTCGGCCGCGGGCGAGACTCTTCTTGGTTTCACTGGTAGTGCAACAGCGGATGGATTGTCTGCGGACCGGCCGGGGAGCGAAGCGCGGACCGAATTGCAAGCAGGGTCAGTCAACAGGACACCGTCAATGTCCTCCGCGAGGGTGGAGCGCGGGTCGATGTCGACGCCGGTGACGGCATCGGCATCGGCAATGGGCATATTCGTTGATCATGTGGTGGAACTTCGCACGGGCGACGATGACGATGTGGGTGATGGTGGGCGGCATACCCCGGCAGATGGCAAGCAGCGACCGCGGACGCCTGTGACGGGATCGCGCTCCCGTTCGATGCTACGGAGTGTGCCGACGGTGTCGCCGGCGGGTCTGTTTTCGGCCACAATGGAGGATGAAGTCGTCACGAGCCCCTTGGAGGGGAATTCCAAAAGCAGGAAGGAGAAGGGGAAGAATGATGCTGTTGGAAAACGACTAGTGGGGCCGACCAACGAGGCGGCGGAAGGCAAAGACGACGATGTATCCCAACTGGCTCATTCCTCAAAAACAAAACCCCGATCCGCCCAACGACAGGCGCCGGATGCACAATCTGTTCAGAAAGAGGACGAAGCGGAAAAGCGAGCGCTTACACAGTCGGGCAAGTCGCGGGGACGCGCGGCATGGGGGCGGCCGTTGGTTCCGACTCGGATTGGTTCTCTGGTCTCGGTGGGGGAGAAGAATCGGATGTATCGGTGCCACCTTAGAGGGCCGGAGCCGTGGGATCGAAGACACCGGTCAAGTCTGGGATGAGACCAAGACCGAGGTCTAGTTCGATATCCAGGCCCGACTCTGCACTGGGCAGGCAGAGCGAAGACGATGTGAGGGTGTCGGCCGCAGTGTCTGGGGAGGTCACGGGGGCTGGAAAGGGACAGGAACAAGTGGCAAAGCAGCGGATACGCGACCAGGAGGCCACGACAAAGACCAAGGAAAAAGGAAAGGTGAGCGAAGGGAAGAAGAAGGAGGCGGAAAAGCTCATGTCTCGAGGGCAGTCACTGTTGTCAACCTCAGCAGATGGCAAGAATGTGCGTACACCGAAACGGCGACTGTCTGTCCTCGTTCCGTCTGTGTCCGATCATTACTTTTCTTCTCAGAACGCGCACAACGCGGTTGGCACGGCGGCCGCGGCAGAGGGTGAGGGTGAGCGGCAAAGTGGGAAGAAGGTGGCCGATGAGGTGGCTTCGGTACCCGGACCTGAGCAACTCGTGCCTGGGGCATCAGACCAGGCCGTCTCTGCAGAACTGCCAGCGAGACGAAAACGCGGCAGACCTCTGAAGTCGGCGACGGCGCTCGCAGCCTTTCGCAAGTCTGATCCTGGACCAGGCGTCAAACCCAAGTCGAAACCAGGGCCCAAGCCTGGCGGGCGAAAAGAAACAAGCAAAGGGCCCGCGCATGACAACGATGATGGCGATGAGGAGATGGCTGACGGGCGGGACGGCGAGGGCAGGTCGATGATCATCGAGACGAAGTGCAGCGACCAAGGCGACTGTACGGCTGAGGGAGAAGATCATACCGGACGTCATCAGCTTCGAAAAAGAGCAGAAGATGGCGAAACGGAAGCGGAGTACAGATTGGGGATCAGTTGCATCTGTGCGAGGGCAAACAGAACGGGGACAGAGGTGAGGAACGGGAAGAAGAGAAAAGTGCAGAGGGAAGAGGAAGAGGAGGAAGAGGAAGTAGAGGTGGTGGTGTCGGCGAGACCAAAGTCGACCAAAGGAAAAGCCAATGGGAAAGGGAAATCGATTGCAGGCTCTGACGAGGGCACAGATGGTCTGCCAGCGAAGGACAAACCGAGCGGGTACAACGAAAAGAAGGGTGATCAAGGACGGGGAAAAGAGACGGGCAGCATTCGATTGATTACCACCGGCGTGACTTTGACGGATGAGGTTGGAGTCAGGGTTCGTTTCTATCCCTCCGAAAGAGAGACTGATGGCGAACTCTCTGATTTCCGCAGCGTCTCTCGAAACTAGGGGTTCAGATGACGACAAAACTGTCGGACTGTACGCACCTCGTAGCCAAAGGGATCATGCGTACAGAAAAATTCCTCTGCGCCATGACCGTCTCTCCGTACTTCCTGGGAGAGAATTGGGCGAACGCAAGTGCCAAGACCGGAAAGCTTCTTCGTGCGTCTTCTAGAATTCTGAACGTCTCCATGTCTCATCTCTGACCCTATTGTTGTCCTCCAGCCGAAAAGGATTACCTCCTGACCGACGCGGCTGCGGAGAAAAAGTGAGGGTTCAAGTTTGCGGACGTTTTGAAACGCGCCAAAGGACCTGAGGGTGGCTCGAGGTTGTTCAAGTCGATGACGTTTTATGTGACGCCCAAGGTCGCCGTCGACGCAAAACTGCTCAAGAATAGTGTCGGCTGGAGGGGGCCAAGTTCAAACATCGACGCTGCCGACAGCGCGGATTATCACTGGAAAAGCGAATCGGTACGTTGTGTCGTGCGAGCAAGACAAGGCGATCTGGCGGCCGTTGGTGCAAGAAGGTTTCAAGGTGTATTCGACCGAGTTGGTGCTGAGGAGCGCGCTAAGGCAGGACATCGAGTGGGAACATGCCGAGTGCTTGGTCTCGGGGCGAATGAATGTTTGATCTGGGGAGTTTGGTATTCGCACATACGTTTCTCGTTTTGTGTATCAGGTTGCGGGTGTAAGAGTTTGCAGTGGATAACACGAAGGGCCTACATCCTTCCTTGGGCCTTGGTGTGTGCCATCAGTGACAACCATATACTCTAGAGGACATGTCTAGGATGTTGACTGTGTTGACAGTGTGGGCCATGCTAAGTTGTAGCTAGCCCTAGCTACCATGTGATAGCCTTACTAGATCTAGCTAGACAAATAAGATCTTGCAATGCTAGCAAGGAACTAGCTTTTGTTGCTAGTGGCACCAATCTATAGCAAGAACACACACTTTTTGCTAGATCTAGTATGTTCAATACTCCTAGCAAGGCCCTGCTAGAGTTAGTACAACCTCTCTTGAGGTTCACAAAAATCATTGGTAGTACAATTAAACCTTGCACCTTGTCAGGACCTACTAACTCATCAACTCCTTGTGTTAAGATCAGATCTCTGGTGCTCTGAAGGGATGTCTGAGGGTCAGGGTTGTGGGCCTTGGACTTATGTGTCACACCTTTGCTTAGGTTTGGGCCCTTAGGGATTGGAGGGTCAGAGATAGGGGTTGGAGATGCGGAGATAGGGGTCAGAGGTGTGGAGGTTGGAGATAGGAGGTAAAGAGAGGAGTTCAGAGATCAGGAGCAAGGGAGTATCTAACTTGATATTCAGACTGAGGTACAAGACAGAGTATCTATGATTTATATACTGGAGAGAAACTACAGATTTGTAATACTGAGAAGGCAGTGAGTAGGGCAGTACAGAGATAGCCAGAGCTGTGCATCAGAGCTAGTGGAGTGCCAGACTGCAGTGCTAAAGAATGACAGGTGTCTAACTACTGGAATGGGGCTTAGTGAGATGGGCACAGCTCATCAAGATATAAGAAGGTACATAAAAGGAAATGTCATGTGGGTCTGGAGGTCAGGAGATGTGTCCTGAAGGAGTTCACATCAGAGCTCCATTGGAGATGGCACCAGAGGACCAGAGTGATTGCATGGCATATGACACCTGTTACAAGAAATGCCACCGCCTTTCATCGACAGATATGCAGAGCCACCTTGATGAGTTTCTCCCCTCCTTCTACCTATGCATTTGATATTGTGTCATCATCTGATAGTCATCTTCCGACGGGTTCAACCTCCATCACTATGTCCCCTATTTTCCCTATTGATCGTGATGCGCCCATTCCTATATCGGACCCTTTTCTTCCCAGGTGATTCTCTCGCATCACCTCGTGTTCCCCCTTTTCCAGAAGTAGTACTATGGGTAGTAACCATGGATGACTCCTTATCGGCCGATTCTTAGTCAAGCCCATAGTCCTAACAGTATATAAGATCCTCGGGCATGTACTACTACTCTCTAGCTAGTTCTACGCAATCTACGTGTAGTTTTCTGGCCTCCACGAGACTGCCCCTTGCAGTTAGTGAGATCCTTTCAGTGTCCTCGCACTACACTTTTGAGTGTGCGCTCGACTAGTTACTTTCATCGGTTCTAGACTTGTTGTCGAACCTTTGACCTTGCTGGATAACTCCACGCAAGTGTAACAAAAGAACTAGCTCTCTTCTCGTCCCTGCTTTTAAGCAGAAGGACTCTTGGAAACAAACACAAAGTCATCTTCAGGAAGAAGATTGGACCTGCTAGAATTAGTATTCATTCTAGCCGCTACTACCATCCTGAAATTGGTAGACAATATTGTTGCCACAGTCGCCCTGTACGCCGGACTATTCTGCTGACCCTGACTCACTTGAGAAGCCTATCCCCTGCTAAAAGAGCAGAGGGAGTGAAAATAGAACACCACGTCACGATCCAGGATACGACTACCTGAGGACTCTGACCTAGAAGAGGAGCATTACATCGCCAACTCTCCAAACCCACAACCACAAACGAGGAGGATCACCGGACATTCTCAAATTCCCCCCAATCCATTTCCACCACCAAGAAGACTTCGTCGCTTATCACAAGCATCCCCCGCACCCCCAATCATCTCTGTAACTCCGGAACCAGAAGAAAGAACCGGATTCTCTACGCCAAGAGAACCTTCTCCCATTGAGTTATCTCCTCTGGTCACTGTAATCATGACTCACCAACTGACCATACCAGCACCCCCCGTACCAACCTCGACCCCGGCTGTAGTCTTACCCACCGCAAAAAAGTCGGAAATCAGGGCGGGATGTCCAGAATCCTTCAGTGGAAAGGCAGAAGATGCAAAAAGATGGTTTCGGGCGATGAAGGCATACTTCATGTTAAATCATGAAGTCTATGACGAACTGGCGCAGATTGTTATCCTCCTCAACAATATGAAAACCAGGATGGCAGCAACTTTTGCGGAGGCATGGTATCAGAAATTGGATGATGCGGCACAGGGAAAGATCAACGTCACCTTCAACGAATTGGAGAAGGACTTCTTCACGACCTTCTCTCCTGGAGACGCCCAAGCCGACGTGCGATCCAAACTTTATGCCCTGAAGCAAGGCAGAGGAACATTCCCCAATTTCCGAGCACAGTTCGAGCTATTAGTAGCCAATGCTGGCATGGGACACCAAGACACAATCCTGATAGATCTACTCAGGGTCGCCGTAAATGGAGATATTGTAAACCTAATGACGGCAGTTGACCCTGCCCCGGAAAAATGGGTAAAATGGATGGAAAAGGCCACCCAATTTGACCAAATCAGGACTAGAACCCTACTCCTGAGAACCGGTCAAGGGCAACCAAACGTGTCCGGATCTTCGCACAGAACCCATAGAGATCCATACACAATGGAAGTAGACGCTATTCGATTATCACCAACGGAACGAGCTGAACATTACCGAAACAACAAATGTTTCATATGTCACAAAGTCGGATGCTCAACTAGAAATCATAGGAAGGAAGGGAATCCCTTCAAAGGAAGGAACTTCACCCAAGCCAATAGGCGAGTACCATTCCCGAACCAGCAGACATCCACTACCCGAATGGTACAGGCTGAAAGCCCAATGGATAAATTCTTCACCAAACACAACAAAGTAACCCCCGAAGAAGCGGCTAAGGTGTTAAACCTGTGCTTTGACAAAGAAGAGGAAACCCCCCTCACCAATGAAGAGGACTCGGGTTTTTGAAGGGGAAAGGTGTTTCAGCGTCACCAATCCCCATTACCACTATTCCTGTACTTGTATCACCAATTGCAGATCGAGCAATCCGAATCCCTACTCGCTTACAAGAAGAAAAGACAGGAAAAATCGCTGACGTACTCGCTCTCGTGGATAGCGGAGCCAGTAACTGCTTCATAAACAAGAACCTAGTAGAACAATTAGGACTGGAAACAAAAAGGCTAAAGACACCCATAAAAGCGACCAATGCAGATGGAACTGAAAACGAAAACGGGCTAATACAAAGGAAAGTTACACTTTCGCTAAATATGGAAAACCTACTCCTGAAAAATCAGGACTTCCTTATCATCAACTGCGGAAAGGAGGAAGTAATCCTTGGAATGACCTGGCTACGACTAGTCAACCCAGAAATAGATTGGGCAGAAGGGAAGATCATCCTCCCGGAATCTATAAACCCTGACCGCCACTCCCCCGACCTGATCGAACAAAGATACCTCCTATGATACTTGGCGTTGGACCCCGATACCTATATCCATCAGGAAATAGTTCGAAAGATAACCCATTCTACTGAGATCGCCCAAGCTGAAATGGCCAATAAAAAGGAAACCATCCTTCCCCCCGAATTCGAGGAGTTCCGACGAGTATTTGAAGAACTCCCACTAGGCAAACTCCCTCCATCCAGAAAGTACAACCACCATATCGACCTCAAAGACACTTTTGTGCCAAAGGTGGCCAAGATTTACCCACTGAATCCCAAAGAACTAGAAGCCTGTAAAGTGTTCGTCGATGAAAACCTAAAGAAAGGAACCATTATACCATCGCAATCCCCTCAAGCCTCACCATTCTTCTTCGTACCAAAAAAAGATGGAGGATTACGTCCATGCCAAGACTATCGTTATCTCAATGAACATACTATCAAAAATGCATATCCCCTACCCCGCATTTCCGAACTCGTAGACCAGCTAAAAGACGCTACCATTTTTACAAAAATGGATATCCGATGGGGATACAACAATGTGTTGATCCATCCTCCTGACAGATGGAAAGCTGCTTTCATTACACCTGTAGGGTTATTCGAACCCACAGTCATGTTCTTCGGACAAAGCAACTCACCAGCTACATTCCAAGCCCTCATGAATCATGTATTCGCTGACATGATCGCCGAAGGATGGCTGATTATATACATGGATGATCTAATTATCGCCTCCAAACAACCTGAGGAACATACGACACAAACCCGAAAGGTCCTCCAATGAATGATGGACAACGACTTATTCCTAAAGCTAAGCAAATGTTCCTTTAACGTCTCCAAAGTTGACTATCTGGGAATGATAGTCCGACCAGGCGAGATCACTCTTGATCCAGGAAAACTCGAAGCCATCAAAAATTGGAACAGTCCTGCCTCAGTAAAACAGATCCGCTCATTCATCGGATTCTGCAACTTCTACAGAAAGTTTATCCCTGATTTCTCTGGAATTAGCCGACCCCTCCATGAACTAACCAAGAAAGGGGTCAATTGGAACTGGTCTCTAGAATGTGAAAACGCCTTCAGAACCCTACAAAAGGCCTTCATGTCCCGGCCTGTTCTTAAAATGCCTGACTCTACCAAACCATTCACAGTTATGACCGATGCTTCGCTCACCGCATCTGGAGCAGTCCTCATGCAAACTGACGGGAACGGAGATCTCCATCCTTGCGCATACTTCTCCCGAACCTTTTCTCCGGAAGAACGAAATTATGACATCTATGACCGGGAATTACTAGCAGTCATACGAGCACTAGAGGAATGGAGACATTATCTATCTGGGACGGAACATCAGGTGACGATCCAAACCGATCATAAAAATCTAGCATACTTCAAACAACCACACAAACTATCTCGACAACAAGCGAGATGGATGTTATTCCTCCAAGACTTTGACATCCGCTACGAGAATCTCCCAGGGAACAAAATGGCCCCTGCCAATGCCCTATCAAGAAAAGAAGAAATCGACACTACCAGTGACAACCAGGACGTAATTCTTATCCCAGATGACCATTTCATCAACCTCATCGATACTGCGATACGGAAGAAGGTAATCCTTTCTACTAAAGAGGACCCACTGGCAAAAAATGCCATCACCGCGGCGCAGCTCGGCTCCTCACTCTTCCCCAGAGCGTCTGCAAATGATTGGAAATGGGAGGATGGGATGTTATATTTCAAGGAACGTCTCTTCATCCCTGAATCACAACAACAATCCCTAGTGACTAAAATACATGAATCCCCCGCTGGAGGGCATGGTGGATATTTTAGAACCCTAACCCTGCTCCAACGGGACTACTGGTGGCCAGGACTGTCCACATTTGTACGAAAATTTGTTCACGGATGTGCTGTATGTTAAGCAAACAAAGTCAACACTCATCCAACAACACCACCACCCGTTCCCAATCCGATGGAAGCAGACCGACCATTCCAAAATCTTTCTATGGATTTAATTACAGACCTACCCATCTCTGCTGGTTTCGATTCTGTACTGGTCGTGGTCGACCATGGACTTACTAAGGGGGTAATTTTCCTCCCTTGTAATAAAACCATCAACGCAGCAGGAATAGCCAAACTATTTTTCAGAAATATCTTTCCCAGGTTCAGACTCCATGACCGCGTCATATCGGATAGAGGACCCCAATTCACATCTGCTTTTGCAAGGGAACTCGCCCGACTTCTACAACACGATCTAGCCCTATCCACTGCTTATCACCCACAAACTGACGGGGAAACTGAACGCGTCAACCAAGAACTGGAAACATATCTCAGAATCTTTTGTGACAGAAATCCTACTAAGTGGCACGATCTTCTACCTATGGCTGAATTTGCTCATAATTCCGCCACTCATTCGGTCACCAAGCAAACCCCCTTTTCTCTCATGATGGGATACGAGCCTAGAGCATACCCTGCCATTGGAAAGACATTCCTCCCTGCTCTTGAATCTCGAATGTCCATTTTGGACAATGCCAGAAAGGAAGCTAAGGCCGCCCACGTCTCCGCCCAATTACGACAAAAAGAGAAAACCTGGGCCAAATATAAACCCTTTAAGATCGGAGATAAGGTCTGGCTAGAAGGAAAGAACCTTCGAATCCCCTACCCGTCCAGAAAACTTGCGCCTAAACGAGAAGGCCCCTTTGAGATAGAAAAAGTTATCTCCCCTGTCTCCTTTCAATTACGGCTCCCTTCTTCCTGGAAAATCCACCCGGTGTTTCACGCCTCTCTCCTAACTCCTTATGTGGAAACTCCCGAACATGGCCTAAACTTCCTCCGACCCCCTCCCCAAAGGATACAAGGAGAGGAAGAGTACGAAGTAGAACAAATCCTAGCCCATTGCGGGACTTTCGGACGAAGACGCTATTTGGTTAAATGGAAAGGATACTCTTCGGCCGAAAACACCTGGGAACTGGCCATCAACCTGTCCAATGCTAAAAATATACTACGAAATTACCAAGCCAGACATCTGGCCGCCTTCCCGCAGTAAGGAACCGATTTTCCCCGACCATTGGACCCTGAATCCGCAGTTCCGAATTGATACGATACCCTGGTCTGTGCACTGCCAAACGTGTCTATAAAAAGCGACCTTTCGCGTCGAAGCCTCTCAGCATTACAGCTCTTACTACCATCACCGCCCACCATCTACCCTCTGCATCATTATGCAATTCTCCATTGACTTTTACGAAGTCTTACTCGTCCTCGCCACCCTCCTATTATTTTACATAGTCCATCTGCTCCATGACCTCGCAGAAAAGTTGAGGTTCTGGGCAGTCGAAGTACGTGTCTGGGACAAGGCCCTCCTTTACCTGTCATGGGGTGACAGGTCAATAGAAGCAGGGCAAGAGCGATAGTGGGTGGGGACCCCCACATTGGGGACCAGGATCAAAATAGGCACTAATTACGCCACTCAGCTGCCAACAACGGGTGGTAGCGCCACAGGAGAGGAATTGGAGGGCAGTGACAGGGCCGGAAGTGGAACACTTGGTGGACTCGCCGATGCTAAATAGGGGATGGGTGGACCCCCAATGAATAAAAGGCGATTGTTTGTACCCCCTCACCAGTCCAAACCCCAATGACCTGCTCGATAAACCTCGTCCCTGTCTCCCCCACCCTAACCGATCCCCTTGAAACTTATCAAAGGGATAATCGAGAGGAACTCGCTTACGCGGAACTTTACCGCTTCCATCGATTGCCCAGGCCAAAGTTATGGAAGGCATTAGAGAAAATATTCCAAGATGTCCACATAGTTCTGCTTCTCAACTCTTTGCCCAAATTCGATCATCATGAGTTCCTTCCTCTCCTCCTTAACCTCTACCACCGCTATCATGCCTTCGCGTTACATACAGAGCATTTGCCCACCGACTCCATGGTGGCAGCCCCATTCGCCCTCTCTCGAGTAGCCTTGCTTCGGATGAGGGACTACATCCTGGAGCTTGTCATAAGACACGGCATTATCACCTTCCTCCATCTACTCCCCGCGCAACCCATGCATTCCTTCATGTGGCCTATTTTGCAGTCACTCTCCGGACCTGAGGTCCGGGACTTTCTTGGGGCGGGATTCGTCACTCATCCGCTTGCCTTGGGGAGACTCCTCAGCGATGACGCAAACCAACCCCCATTTACTTGCCCCGATCCTGTCGTGGCTACGTTGCCCAGTTCACGCCCTTCCACCGCAGTTTCTGAGGAGGTGGCAAGAGGCGAGTTCACACCCGTCCATGACAGAGTCGGAACTCCATTCCCAGGAAATGAAGAACCCCTCCCTGTTCCACCTCCCTGCACTCGAACTGGATCTCGATGAACAGCTACACATAGAAATGCAGACAACCACCTTCTCCAACCCCTCATTAACTCCCTCATCGACTACATCGCTCAGCTCCCTGCTGGATCGACTCGCACCGCCCACTGCTACACGTGTGGAAACAGTGGACATTATCGCCCGAATTGCCCGGACTACACCTGCCCCATTTGCAGGGTATCGGTGCCCGGTCACGCTCAATACAACTGTCCAGAACGTCGTTGCAGAATCTGTCATAGTGTGGCGCACCCTGTGGAAGCTTGCCCGCAGAATGGGAATTCCCCACCCCCTTCCGATGGAAGTGCGGCCTAATTCCTCTTGGCGTATTCCTAGGGAAGTTTGGAATTCGGAGGCAGGGCCTCCAGTCTACTTTGGAGGTATTGTTACAAGAAATGCCACCGCCTTTCATCGACAGATACGCAGAGCCACCTTGATGAGTTTCTCCCCTCCTTCTACCTATGCATTTGATATTGTGTCATCATCTGATAGTCATCTTCCGATGGGTTCAACCTCCGTCACTATGTCCCCTATTTTCCCTATTGATCGTGATGCGCCCATTCCTATATCGGACCCTTTTCTTCCCAGGTGATTCTCTCGCATCACCTCGTGTTCCCCCTTTTCCAGAAGTAGTACTATGGGTAG
>JBBPTT010000113.1:0-17253 GCA_038094175.1 Boletellus aff. lepidospora
CAAGGCGTGATCAGTGACTCGCTTTTTCAGACGAGCGCTGCGTTTTTCCCCCAGCTCCGACTTGCGAAGCGGAGCAGTCCGAGCCTGACACTCACTGGCGATCACCGGCTGACTCTCCCGCCACTCACGCCCGTCATGATGCCGTTGGTTTCGCTCAGCATGGATGCCAAATGGTAGCCATGTCTGGAACATGAAGAGGAGACGCTGAACAGCATTAGCTCACTTACGAGAACGCCAAGAAGGCCCCGACCCACCATCGTCATGACATAGCTTCTTCCAAGAGGGGTGTAAACTCACCAGGGGATACACTGACGCGCATTCTGGTTTTGTGTCAAGACGGTCGAGTCGTACTTGAACGTCGAGGCCTCCTTTAATACCTATCTCATGTTAGGGGGCACGTTCGAGCCTGCGTTCGTGCTCGAGATCGTCCGTGTTTTCCATCAGGCTCGGGACGTGCTCACTGGTCGCGCTCTCCGGATCGCCCTGAATACTGGTCACCGGGATTGGTAGTGTTTACGTCCCTCGCTTTTCGTTCGGCCTACGTGGATCAAGCGTGTACGTGCCGAGTGGCACCTTTCGTAAGGACACCCATGTCTCGTTTTCGAACTTCGTCGATAGGTGATTTTCTGGCGGTCGTGTTGCCCGGAGAGATGTGTCAGGCTAAATGACGTCGTTTGGACTGGGACCAGGGTTGTAAATGAAGCTGATACGGGATCACTTTGGTATCTCGATCGTCTCGGAACAAAAAGCCCAGTAAACAGTAAGCGCATAGCACGGATCACTCCAATTGATACCATGCAGCACGAGTTCAAGACGGTTGATCGAGTCACAACTTTACCGACCCAATGATGGAGCATTGAACACGAGACAGCCAAGCGAGCGACTGGGCCAACAAGAAAGGGCCTGCTATCTGCCCGGGGGTGATTTCGTAGTCCTCTGCCTTGGAAATTTAGCCGCTGACTCGGACAACAAAAAAATCCCAAATATGTGCGAAATCCTATGAAGAGACAATGGATTATATTCAATCGACTTGTGCAGTCCGTGGATCGGCGCCGTTCATAGCGCGGATGTTGATAACTCCCCCTGCCACAGAGCTGAGGGCATGTGCGTAAAAGAAAGTTCCCCGCGCCAGCAGTTCTTGTTCGACGATACCGAGTACGTCTGTTACCATCAACGGCCAGCCAAATCGTCTGCGGTCTTCGATCGTGATGAGGTCGGGAGCTCGGACCACGCCATGATCACGGAGATAGGCAAGGTTACCCGGATCTCGCTCATCGGTGGCGATGTAGATCCTATAGTCTGGAATTAGACGGAACGAGGGGCACAGATCACCACTTACAAGTCGTCCTTCTTCGGCGGAGGGTGTCGCACGTAGTTGGGGTTGACTACAACATCGGGGACGGCGTAGGTGCCTAGAGATTCGGGAGTGACAGAATGGAGGACGTCTCTGCCTTTGTCCAAGTGGTCCTTGATCCGTTGAAGGTGGTCTCCAAATTCTGCTTGCATGACCCAATTATAGCGTACGACTACAATGCATAGGTCAAACATGGGCTCAGTTATGGGAGTTGAATCAAACTCACAGTCACCACGCCGCATGTGGGCACCCATCCACATTCGCCCGCCCGCAAGCTCCTGCATTCGTCGGGCCATCGTCGCGGACAGCTCGATGACGCTGTCGGTGTGACGCATCTGGTACAATACGACTCGTGCGAAAGAATCCCGAGCGGATGTAGAGGTAAACCGTAAACTAGCCTTTGAGAGAATGAGCGCCACACACAAGCGGAGCACCACGCGTGACCTACTGGCTTTCGCTCGTAGTGGATTTCACCTCTGAGGAGAAGAACGTCTTCAGTAAAATGGTAGTAGTCGTCCACAAATCCACGAATCGAGTCACGAGGTGCAACTTGCTTGATTGGATTTACAACGTTCTTGACATAGTCCATGCCGAGACTGGGTCAAGGTTCGTTGGTCAGCGAGCGAGTATCAGGACCGAATTCTTACGCTCCCTCAAACGTGTACAGGACCTCCCAGCCATTGTCTGTCAAGACTTGAGTGAGGCCTTCATCCGAGTTCAAACCCCGGATCCCATTACTCTGGAGTATTTGGCGAGCTTTGTCAAAGCCCAAAACGTGTTGTCTTCCTGAAAGTGACCGTTCGAGGGCCAGATATGCATCCGTCTTGGATGAACTGGGCCAACCACCGGTCTCAGACCTCCCCTCATTGCCAAGTTGTGGTTCCCATTTACCACGCGATTTCATCTCCTCTGGCAATACATCAACGCGATTGAGGTCTTGAGGGTCGTACCACCCGTTTTCGATTACGTGCAAGCTAGGGGGATGGGTATCGTACACGCTCGGGTTCTGGTGGTATTTTTGTGTGTCCCACTGGCCGTTACTGAGCTCAAGATCTTCTGGGAGATCGTGAAGACGGAGGTACTCGGCGACAGTGATGACTGGCTGGAAGCGTCGGAGGTGGGTGAGATTGAGCATAGCGGACATGGGCACCCGCCATCCCATCTGCTCCTCTTCTGGTAGTTGCCGCCACTCGTCCGAGTTGATGGCGTCGCCGCGGTTAACCATTGGCGCATAAGCTGCGCAAACTGCACTTTGCGGTAAATGAGCACACGCTCTGGAACGAAAAACGCATCTCACTTTTCGAATTCACACGAACGAGCGTATATATACGAGGGTATTATGACGGTGCGGTTTAGCAAGGATCCGTGGTAAATAGCCGTCTCTATGATATAGCGCATCTAGAGGTGGGTAAGTGCTGAAACATGCTGACGAACGAAATGACAGACATTGTTCCATCCGAGGCCCATGCTATAATCTCGAGCGTAGAATCCTCGCGTTCTTGTTACTGCGGAGCGCAGTGCTTCGAGGTCGATGCCATCGCTGGCCAGCAGCGGGCCCTCGGCGAATTGGGCGGAACTCTGGGAAGAGGCAGTCTCGAGGTCAACATGGTCAACCGGGTAGTTGGGGGTGTCGAAAGGGAAAGCGCAGAGCTCAGTCTTGCGTGTAGTGTTGGTCAGTATGTGTCCACCGAGCAGGCCGGTGACGAGGGCAATAGCGATCAATGCAAACGAAACGGGGCCACTCCTAGCGAGCCGTAGCATTGCCCACTTTGAAGGCCGCGAATCGGGAGAACTGCTGACTGGCAGATATCCGCCGCCAGACGAGGACCAGAGTGCCATGTGCAGTAAAAACGGTGTTGCACCGCCATCAGTCACCACAAACCTTTCCAGATTTGGGTTGTCCGCTTGTGCAAAGTGGTCATTCAAGTAGCCTCAAACCAGAGGTGCCGGTGAGGTTTGAAGTTGAACATGAACGCTCAGCAACCACAGTCTGGACCTTACGCTCAGTATACTTTTCAACAACGTTCGCTGTCCGGCTTGCGCAAAGCTACGTGGTCACTGTGTTGATGGACAGACTTTATCGAGGCATCAATGTTTCCCGTAGCGGTGATGCCGGTCGATTGACATGCTGACGTTCAGGAATGGGAAAGGGGGACAAGACTGTGCCATGTGAGCTGTGGTCTTGGAACGGATGGCGCGAGTACCTGGGTACGTTGGCTGATTTGATGCGTATGACTGTAGTGAATTCCTTTGAGCACAGAATGGTTTCAGTCGAGTCATGGATTTGATGCGAAGGAGAATGTTTTGTATACGATCGAGCACAGAGAACAGCAAGGCACCACACATCAAGAACCACAGACAACGAACTATATTTCTTTCCCCTGCCTTGTCTAATGATCTCGCGTCTGATAACTTGGAGGCAACGTGCTAAGGACGCTTCCATCGCGCGTCACTTTCGCGCTGCTCTGCTCACCCGCCAAAAGACGTGAGTGCACATATCCTTCAATGACACGCGAAATCGTGTCCGCAGGGACATGGCTCATTTGCAACCGGTCAATGACCTCGCGCTGTTCCGCCGTGAGATTGTGTTCTAGTGAGAACCGAGGGGTTGAGAAGGGCGCTTCTGTGCCCGCTAAACCAGCTACGCTCGGTGGGGACATGTGTGAGTCGGTGTCGGCGATGGACGAGCGCTGCTGATGGGGCGACTGAAAGATGAACGAGTTCGTTCCAGATCTGATAGACTGGGAACCCTGGACCGGCTGGGTCCCAACCGCAAATGCACTCTGGAGAATCGCGGAACGCGCAGATGGTGTGATAGAGGGGCTTGCTTCCAGATGTCCGGTGAACGGCGCCCTCGAGGGTGGTGTGGGACTGTCGGAATACTCTGGTACGAACGGGTTTGCTTGGAGGGTAGAGTCCAACACAGCTTGGCGTTGACCCCTGCACCTATGCAAGTAGAAACAGCCAATCACAGCGGTAGCGAGTCCGATCAACCCTCCCACCACGCCCCCCACAAGAGCCCCAATATTGGATCTGCAATAAAAGAAAAAGGACAGTGTCGGTCATTTTTCACCAAGTAAAAGAAGGATCTGACTTATTGGACGTCGACAGGTTTCCTGAAGATGTTTGACTGGGCGTCTGAGTTGAAGATACCTGAGATGTCGAGGTGGATCCTATATGGGATGTCTGTGAAGTTGTCGCTGGAGGCTCCACGGACGTTTCGTTGATGTGTGCATAGTCAAATTTCATTGAGGTTGGGGACCCATTCCAATTTAATATGGTCATCACCATGGTGTGGTTTCCAGTGGTGAGACCTTGAATGTCGTACAGGGACACGTTTGACACCTGATAAGTTGGTGGAGGCGGGGCATCGATGGAATTGGAAACAGCTCCACCTCCATCGACAGAAAAACTGGCCGTCATGCCCGATGCGCCAGCGCTAAAGACATACATTGTGATGCCAGACCCTAAAATGGACAAGTGAGGAAATCGTCGTGGTGACGAACCAGGACTGCATACCTGTGAAAGGTATTTGGACGAAACAATTGTCATTCGTACCGCATACCCCAACTGTAGAAAGAAGGATCAATACAATCGGCGAGATGGGAAATACGGCAGCTTACGGGCGCTGTTGATACTTGTAGTCAGACAAAGCTAGAGTTGAGTAGAAAGACGAGACGCACTAATTTTGATCATAGCAATGCGAGGCATCGAGAGGTATAGTGTAATTGCCTGTCGAGTTGCTGATTTCAAGTCCAAGAGACTGGGTGCTGACTGAGAGTGTCTGCCAACCTTGTCCTGACTGGCTAGGTGCCATGGAATATGTGACGGAGGTGTTGGCATTGTCGACGTAGTAATCCGCCACAACGATCGGCGTCGCAAGGAGGAGGTAAGTGATGTACTGCAGGTACACCATCCTTGCCTGACTGGATTTGCAGGGACAGACCAGGCGGACGAGCGAGAATACGAGGGAGGACGCGAGTGCCCATCAAGCAACAATCACTATCGGCAGTGGTCATGGTCGGAAGACGCCCAGGACAGATGCCGTTGGTGGTTGTATGCCATCTTGCGTCCGATGATGGACACGGACAGGGGCAGGCGAACACAGCAATCTTGATCACTTGTCGCTAGACTGGTGCTAGGCCACGGCTTGCCAACCGGGATCAATTCGAGTCTCACGCTCGCGCACGACAAATCCTAGGCCTGACCTGGCACACGATTCAACCGACTTCGCATGTATAAAGCGTACGCAACTCACCATATCGTGCAAGGAGAGGAAAAGAGAAAGAACGAGGGTGTACCAACAGAAACTGCCGCGCGCCCTCCACAACTTCACTTTACATAACGATCTTCCCGACGTGTTTCAGAAAGAACAGGCTCAAGCCGAGGAGCTTTCATGACTCAGCCATCGCTGCCATCCATCAAAGAGTCGGCAGAAGGGGGGATTGATTACGTGGCATCAAGTATCAATTCTGAGACGGTGCGCAAATACATCATTGGCTGTGAAAATTGTCTACAGCATCTGAGAATGCAAAAGCAAAATCGAGGAGGGGAGAACGAGATCATGCTGTGCATTTGCAGTATCCTGGGCGACAACAGCCCGTCACTTTGATTGTCCACGTCAACTTCGGACTCGGAGGCGCAACACGAATCAACGTCCCCGAGCGAGGACGATCCAGAACGCACGCTGCTGTACACATCGTGTCGCAGGCTGGGGAGAGGGGGCAAAGTGGGATGTCGATCGGGCTGGATTCCTGGGAGTGAATACCACTCCTCTGCGGTGTCACCAAGGATGGCACGGACACGAAGGGCACTCCATCCCTTGAAGGTGACACGGAGGACGGTGCACTGCTTCTCGCCTGCGTCACGGGGCAGCCCAAAGGCATATGCATCGACGTTGACCCCGGGATCATCCCAGACATTTGTGGCGTCAAGTCTGGCAAACAAGGCCGAGACCCACAGAGATTGAGATTCGGGTGTCACGGCTCGGCCTTCTTTTCAACAACCTTTCTGGTCTGCATAATGGTATGGCATTCGATTGTGGGTTGATGGGTCGTTGCCAGTTGCCAATTCCATGACAACGTCGGCACCAGATAGTCGTCTTTAGGGTTGCAGTAGGTTGACCGCTGTTTCATCAAATTAAGAATTGCCGCTCACAATCTTTTCATGCAGTGTCGATACTGGCACCATTGTTGGCGGCGTAATTGCCGTAAGCTACCCTCATCGTGGCTGGTATCCTTGCCAGGTTCGTCTGGATGCCACATTCTGTGGGTGCGTCCCTGGGATGATCTTTGAATCTCCACACTGACACTGACGGCGCATCTGCACTGTTTCCTCCTAGCTGTGCATGCGATCCTTTCTTGACCAATGCGGTGGAAGCACACTGCCCCTGCACCGGACATAATCCCTCAACGAGAGGCGACGCTAGGAATGGTCTCGCTTCCTCGTGTACTACACAACACCGTCCTTCCGCACAGTGCCTTCCCTTCCCAATTGCTTGGGGTCACCCGGCACCGGTTAAAAAAGTGTGATCCCAACCATCCTCTACGCAATCACCATCAACCCGTCGAGGTCCACAGAATTCTGAAGGCACAAGTGCGCAACATGTGCAGCAACGCCATTGCCATAGCCGCAGGACAGAATGCTCCTTGTTGGGCTCGTGCAAAGGTACGTTGCCACTATTGACGGGCGGACAGGCATACTTTAACAATACATCAATGTTCTCGCAATGGTGATTGCTTGGGTGGAGTGCAATGCTTGTCGATCGACATGCTAGCATTCAGTAAAGGGTAAGAGAAACACCGAAAGTGCAGAGTGTGTCCCGTGAGCCATAATCTTGGAGCAGATGGCACGGGTACCTGGGTACGTTGGCTGATCTTGATCCGTATGACCGTGTAATGGGTTTCTTTGAGCACGGAATGGTTTCTCTGGCTATCAATTCGCTCCGCTAGGATCAGAAAAACGTTCGGGTCATGGATTTGATGTGCAAGTAAGTGTTTTGTACACGATCGAGCATAGAGAGCAGTAAGGTATCACATATCAATATTAATATGGACCACAAACAATGAATTGTGCCCTGACTAATGATCCCATGTCTGATAACTTGGGGGGGGGACCAATGTGACAAGGGTGCTTCCACCGCGCGTCACCTTCGCGCTATCCCGCCATGAGATTGTGTCCTAACGAGAGCAGGGGATGTGAAAAAGGTACCTCCGTGACAGGTGACCGGTGAACCAGATACGCTAGACAGGGATATGTGTAGGTCAGTATCGATGATAGACGATTGCCCTCGACGGAGCGGTGAAAGACAGTCAAGTTCTTTCTAGATCTGACGAGATTAGCAACTCTGAGTCGGTTGGGTCCCAGCCGTAAATGCACTCGGAGAATTGCGGAACGAGCAAATATTTGGTGTGACAGAGGGATTCGTATGTCTCGTGAACAACGTCCTCGGCGATGGTGTGGGACTGTTGGAATACTCTGACACAAACGGGTCTATTGAACTCAGACGACAACTCCCATGTGTCTTGCCGATCCACAGTATAATGCTAGAAATAAAGGTTATGCATACCATCTCCTGGAACAGAGTTCTCCTGGTCTCAAATCCCTGGTTTTGTGTTCAGACATCAGCGTTGCGATAAAAATGGCCGACGAAGGCACATGATTGGCTGATCGGTCCCTCGAAATTAGGTGTCAATCGATCACTGGGAAACGGGTCTTATCGATATGCATCCGCAAGTCATGTCAGCCCATGTTGTATGTTAGAAATCGATCGATTCGACATGCTTCTTCTTTCCTGCGATGATATGACGGCTGCTAACCGAGGAGCCAGGCCGTGACCCGTGACCCTACCAGCGACTGAGATGGAAGAATTCGTTTCGTCTGCCCGGGCTGGATCGATGTCAGTGTACGAGATGCGGTAGGAACGGGCAACTGGAAGTAGCCATTCCATCCGTGTGTTATGGTGGTTCTTCTGCCGAGTATTGATGTCAGAACACGACCTGCCTCCACTTTTCAGCGGCTGGCCCAGTGGTGGCTAGAATCACGTCATTAGCTTAGTCATAAAGTCACATGATGCTCAGCTTGCTACTTGGATGATGACGAACAGGCAACTCCGAGAAGAGGCTGACATAGGCGCAGGGAGCATATAAAAAGTATCGCCGAAAATGATCTTGATCACCCGTTTCTCCTCCCCAAAGCCATCTGTCCGATTTTTTGCTGTGCCATTCTCAGCGAAAATTGCATTTTCTTCTCCATCGTTCCCTGTTCGGCGTGCGTTCTCGCGACTTGACCAGGTAACGTGTCCAAATCTACTCGATTTTTATCTCTTGCCCCATCTCATCCAGCCTTATTGCCTCAGGTGTCAAGATTTTCCACCTTCTCGTCAACCAAAATGCCTCCAGTCGATCACCCCCAGCATGAGCGCTACGATTACATCTGCATTGGAGGTGGCAGTGGTGGTGTCGCTTCTTCAGTAGGCCACCTCACGGATTTTTAACTCGCATTTTTGAGGCTTGACACGCCCCGCAGCGTCGTGCGGCTCTTTACGGCAAGAAGGTTGCTCTTGTTGAGTCTTCCCGCCTGGGCGGTACTTGTGTGAACGTTGGTAAGTAATCCCCCCTCCCTGCAACCCGCTGGTAAGCTCACGGCTCGATGATTCAAAGGATGTGTCCCCAAAAAGGTGCGAACACATCTGTGATGCCTTTCCAGATGATGGTTGATGGCCTTCCAAGATTATGTGGCACGCCGCCGACCTGGCGGACAAACTACGCCATGCATCTGAGGGATATCATTTCCAGGGGGTTCCAGAGCCTAAGTTTGACTGGGCGGCCTTTAAGCCCCAGCGCGACGCATACATCCGCAGGTTGAACGATATTTATGACAATAACCTTGGGAAAGAGAAGGTGGTGTATTATGCTGGATTGGCGCGCCTCACATCCCCTACTTCAGTTGAAGTCACCCACTCAGACGGTCAGAAGTACACGCTACGCGCAGATCACATAACGATCGCTACTGGAGGGCGTCCGACGATTCCTTCCGACGATTTCATCCCTGGCGCGAGCCTTGGTATCGATTCCGATGGGTTTTTCGATCTCGCAGAACAGCCCAGGCGTGTTGCAGTTGTTGGTGCCGGCTACATCGCTGTAGAATTCGCTGGCGTTCTCAACGCACTTGGCACTGAGACCCATCTTTTCATCCGGCATGACAAGGTTCTACGCACATTCGACCCCGTTCTGCAGGACACGTTGACGCCATGGATGGAACACACTGGAGTCAAGATACACAAGCACTCTGTGATTCAGCGCGTAGAAGGAGAGAAGGGGAAGACCCTCACGATCCATTATGACAATGGGCAGACTACCGAAGTCGATTGCTTGATCTGGGCAATTGGTCGACATGCCAACACAAAAGGACTTGGACTCGAAGAACTCGGAATCCAGCTCGACAAGAAGGGCGATGTCGTCGTTGACGAATTTCAGAACTCCACGGTGAAAGGCGTCTATGCAATTGGTGACGTGCAAGGGAAAGCGCTGCTTACCCCGGTCGCCATCGCAGCCGGAAGGCGGTTGTCCAACAGGCTTTTCGGCCCCGAAAAGTTCAAGGATGATAAGCTCTCATACGAGAACATTCCTACTGTAGTTTTTTCGTAAGTCGGTCCTTCGCGTTCGTGGTGTGACACTGAGGTGGCACAGACACCCCACCATCGGTACTGTGGGTCTCACGGAACCAGAAGCTCGCGAAAGATATGGCAATGATGTAAAGATTTGTACGCCGGACCTGATCCTTCGTGAATCACTATATCTGATTTCGCAACAGACAAGTCGTCGTTCCGCGCGCTGTATTTCTCTCAGATCCCAGAAAATCACAAGGAGCCAACTGTTTACAAGCTCATTGTCGTGGGTGAAGAGGAGCGTGTTGTCGGTGTTCACATCATCGGGCTTGGAAGTGACGAGGTCCTGCAAGGTTTTGCTGTGGCAGTCAAAGCGGGCGGTAGGTCCTGAAGTTCTGAGAACCCCTCATGCTAATCGTTGGCACCAGCACTCAAACGAGACCTGGACGATACGGTTGCTATCCACCCAACGTCCGCTGAAGGTTCGTCAAATGAGTGCATCTGTGATCATCAGTGACTCATAGCATTTTCCAAAAGAACTGGTTACCCTCCGTTAGATCACTTGGTGTTTGCTTTTTGCACTGGATTTGGGATCACCACAACATGTGTTATTGTTTCTCCAACGCCAATTCAGCTAAATAGGCTCGATCGGAGTGTTGGCCTTGATTGCAAACCAAATGATTTTGGGCCGTCTTCCAAGTACACACATTGTCTCGATCGGAGCGCCCATACACCGTGCTATCGGGACATTCGCGCCCCGGCAGCTCACTCCAAAGTTGTTTAGGGCATAGCCATCGCTGGTGAAGTTTGTCGTGGAAAAGGCTGGAAATTGGCGATACTGTGTTGGGCGGTGCTGAGATCGGTCGTTCATCGGCGCAAGTCGCTCACAACCTGGCGTCGAAGCGACGGCGATTTGACCATCGACTCGTGCCGGTGTGCTTAGTCAGCTGACGTGTCCCGGCGAGTCGAGTAGTGCCAATAAAGCGACGGACGGAGACCTCGTTCGCCATGGCGGCTCTCTCGCACGGCGCACGCCATCTGCGCAGCGGCGTCGATGTCCTCCGTGTCTCTGCCCCACAACGCATCTTCTCTCACACCCGCACCTTCTTTTCCCGCGTCCTCTCCCAGCTCTCCTCTCCCGCCCTCTCTCCCCGGCCGTCTCACTTCCGTCCTGCTCACCTCTCCAACTTCCAAAGCATCGATGCCCGGTTCTCTCTTCCGGTAAAACATGCCCTCGCCCGACCCTTCTCTTCCCCTCGCCTCCCCAGGCCGCACCCCGTTCCCGCGAACGTCACCCAGCTTGGCCTTGGCTCGGCCCGTGCATTCCACTCGGGTCGACCCATCTTCCAGAACATGGTCGACAACGTCCCTATTGCCACAAGGGCACTATGGGAAGCCGAGTGGGATGTCAAGTTGAAGAAGAAAGAGGCTCGCAGGCTGCGCCGCCACACAAAGAGCCACACAACCTCGACATCTCAGGAGTTGCTCGGGCCCAACCCAAAGCCCTTCGTTTGTGAGCCCCAATCTCACACACCGTCCGAGATCGACGCCTATTTCCCCCTCCAACCTACCTCTGTTGCCACCACTCACCTTCTTGTGCCTCTTGCGCCCACCCCGACTGCTCGACTCCCGTTGTCGGCTCATTCAGACGGTGGCAGTGCACACCCTTTACTCCCAATTTCTGACCTGGCGCATATACACACCAGCCATCGGTTACACTCTCTGAGGGTCTCGACCTTGTTTGCCAGACTTGACACCGCCAATGTCTGGGATGATCCTGGGGTCAACGTCGATGCATATGCCTTTGGGCTGCCCCATGACACAGGCGAGAAGCAGTGCACCGTCCTCCGTGTCACCTTCAAGGGATGGAGTGCCCTTCGTGTCCGTGCCATCCTTGGTGACACGGCAGGGGAGTGGTATTCACTCCAGGAAATCCAGCCCGATCGACATCCCACTTTGCCCCCTCTCCCCAGCCTGCAACACGATGTGCACAGCAGCGTGCGTTCCAAATCGTCCCCGCTCGAGGGCGTTGACTCGCGCTGCGCCTCTGAAGTCGGCGTGGACGATCAAAGTGACGGGCTGTTGTCGCCGTCCATTCGGGCTGCAAATGCACAGCATGATCTCGTTTTCCCCTCCCTCGAATTTTCTTCCGCGTTCCCAGATCAGCCAGTGACGTGTTTACGCACCGTCTCGGAGTTGATACATGATGCCGAGCAGCCAACCTCTTCTGTCGGCGCTTTGACGGATGACTCATGGGAGTCCCTTGGCTTGAGCTCGTCCTTTTTGAATCACGTCGAGGAAAATCGTCAAACTGTATAAAGGAGATGTAGCCGTTTCTTTGACGCACCCTCGTTCTCCCTTTTACCTCCATGTGTATTATATATTGCTTGCGTTCGATCCGTGCGCGCGATTTCACCCTGTGCCAGATTATCATCTGCCATATGTGAGATCTTGGCGCCGAGCTGATCAGCTAACGATGAGGTACTTCTCACGTCAGTCGTTCGACATTTGGATTTTATCGAATTAGGAGGTCTGGATCTCGATGACCGTCCTCTCCAGACTTTCTGACTCGATGTCCAGTTCGACCTTCCACCCATTTTGTAGTGTCTCGCTGCGGTGGCATGAACAAACCCAACACGCTCGCATCACGCCAAGGGTGACTGATAGCAACGGAACAATTACACAGGGCATCACGCTCCGCCTGAACTGGTGGGCTTTTGCTTCACAGCGCTGCGCTGATGATGATTGTGCCACATTCAATATGTCCCCTCCAACTTGGCATCCGTGTGATGCACAGTCTGATTTCGAGTGCCCTTGTGTAATCGCAGTCCACCCCCGTCTGCGCTCATTTTGCGGGTCCGACGGTCACACCCCTGACGTGTGATTCCAAATGAAAACCACCCACAGAGCGTGCTTGTCATGAAATACGATCCAGGAATCACCAACATGTGTTACCTGCGAGGCTCAGGTAAACGTAAGCGAGGCGTCGTTGGAGTTGGGTCATGGAGACAAGAGGCCGCGCGCCGAGCCGATCGTCTTTGTCGCCAGCGGCCGACCGTCGTGACACTCGCGGACACGTTCCATCGTGCTTGCGTGAGTCATTTCAAACGGTGGGTGCACCCCCGATGAGTCCTCGACCGGGCACGTGCAATGAGGACTTTTCCACCAGAACCCTTCCCCCCCCCTCCCCCAAGACACGGTACTGCCAAGATGGTGGGGCACGGCACATTAGAGATCGCGATGACCACACCGTGGGCTGTGTCTCAATATGACCACCAGAGAGGCCGCGTCACCGTGCGTGCAGCGCCACACACGTTTATGGGACGTCGGCTTTGCCACCAGGGGCCACATCATCAAGCGTTGAACTCGCAGGGGGGGTCGTACCTCTTTACACAATGTCCGTCTGCGGACGAACGACACCCCACAGGATCCGCCGGACCTTACTCAGCCAGGTCACCCCGCCTGCCTAATCGAGTGGTTTTCTAGAACGACGTCGTCCATAAAGGGGCAGACGAGACCATTGCCGATATGAGCGCCTGGAACTGGACAGACGCGGGCAACACCGCGTTCGTATGGCTCGGCCCAGGCAAGTTGCTCGTGTTCGCGGACGCTCATGCCCAAACCACAAACGTCAACACGCGTGTCGACAATAATGGGAATTGGCGATGCGGCCGTTGGGCGGACGTTGGCAGCGACTGCGCTGCACAATTGCCAAACCCACACAGCCCGAGCGAACGGGATATGATACACATTCCAGTCACCCCAGAAATGGAACAGCAGCAGTGCCCATCCGACGCCGGGCTGAGTCGGAAACGCGTCCGGTCCGACGAAATCAGCGCTGGAATATTGAAGTTGTGACGAGGCTTGGCGCTTATCTTGCCTCAGCAGCGCACCTTCCGGATCGCCGATGCGTCGCTGATTTCTCCGAGACGAGGCTACAAAGTTTGTCTGGCGAACAGACCAATCTCGCAAAGTTGGAGCCTCTGAGCCACCTTGATATCCCTGCAAAGCGTCATTCGGCGGAGGAACAAAACGCAGCGTGCGCAGGCAAGTTGGTCAGCGAGCTACCCAAATATTTTATAGTTATCTACCTGTGCTGCCAGAATGCTCGAGGCTACGGTAGACTCCCTCACGACTCATGCCCCTTCGGAGCTTGCTCATGGTCAAGCCATCAACTAAACAAAGCGTGTGTGACATATGAAAAACTAGTGCTACAGTTCTTCCCACTACGCCGTAGTGAGATTTTTTAGTGGCTGAGGCGTCGACTGCACATGGCTGACACAAATTGCCATTCCACATCATCCCAAAGGAGCGAACGATACAGCTCCAGTGACCCGCTGAAGACTCCGCGAAACGGTGGAGGAAATCGAGTCCATCTGAACCCTGCGGCGCGATCGTCGAGCAGGTGTGTCACCCTGTCAACGCAGGGACGCAGCTAACCTGGAGGGCACATGGCGCAGTGACGGTGAACCCCTGCGTGTGGCGAATTGCCGGCACGGGTCTACGTACCCGTCCGGACTCGTGACCTCCACCAGCCAGGTAGGGCGGCACCCGTCGACTCCCAAGCTCGCCGCGACCCCCAGTGACGGGATTTCCATGCTAAACTCGGACTGGGCGCAGGCCGTCAACAAAGCACGGACTGACGGGCTGGGCCGCGTCCTTCTTCTGCCCATCACAGGGTCGCACTTGCCGAAGTGCTTGTACACATGCCGTGGCCGACAGCGAGGGTTTCGTGGCGCGGGAATCTAATCTGCTTGGCGCCAACATCGGGATCGGCCAGCGGGTGAGTTCAACTGGCCCTTTGGTGGCGCGCCACTCTCGTCTTCGCCAGACACCGAAAATGATCGAGCGTATGCGGCACAGTCGAACGAAGAATTCTTCAGGCTCGTTCATGGGAACGAGCGACACGCAGAAGGGCGCAAGTTTATTATTGTTTAGGCCGAGGCCCACAAAATTTATTTGTGTCTGTTTGAGGCTAAGGATGCGCGTGCAATTTTTAGAACTGCAGGAATGCGTCCCCCACGAACCTAAACTTGGCGTTACAATTTGGGTTAGGCGGAAGTGTTTTATAAAAAGCACTAAACTTGGGTCTTTGTATACGTCACTTCATGTCTCGGCCAGTCAAGGGCGAAATGCTCTTGTTTTCCGTGGTAATATCATTGTCCGGTCGCTCGGAGTCTTGCCACTGCCGGACCTTCAGAGTGCTCTCGACATGCTTGCTCCTACGCGTACGCTCAGCCTGAGCATGGAAGATGGGTCGAGCAGCGTGGTCCTAAATTTGGCGCCTTTACGCATATTTCACGCACTAGCCTGGTATTGCCTGGATATTTTAAAGTCTCCGCCAAAGCAGGACGATGCAGGGTTTCTGAATTAGACCAAAGAAGACCAATCAAAAATACCGCTCACCAACACGTTCTGATGAACAGTCGACCGAGCGGGCTACCACGGTCATGACCAGCGGGCCGCTGACCAAGTACAAGACGATGGGTCCTTCTGTACCACGACAGGGACTTGAGTAGAAACAAGCATTCCTCACCTGTAGGCTGCGTCCATGGGCAGTGAGTGTCTGGCAGAGCAATGAATGGCTCTTGACCGGAACCGATGGCATTCTGCGCAACACACCGACGCAAACTCCATGCGATTCGACCAAGCTGCATCATTATCGATAATACAGTTTGGCAGTGATGGTGGCAAATTCATATCGGTGACAAACACTGACCAAAGCGTCTGGGACGCATTCATATCTCGCGTCCGCGGCGAGGGTGAAACGTTGAGCCACCGGTGTCCCACTTGGGCTCGGTGGATCATCGCACATATCCAGCTGGCCCCGTCGAGCGCCGACGCCCATATCATCAGCATGAAGCATCGCAATCGGAACAAGATATACGTAAGTACCGGGAATATGCGAACCTGGTATATGTCCTTCAGGGCGTCATGAACGTCCTTTCGTCATTGTTCCATCGCGTGTTTGAGCCGTGGTCGCTGGTGACGACTCGAGGGCGAGGGCAGATAGCCGGACGCCGGACAGCGGCAACAGTCGAGACGGGGGGGCTTCTTTCGTCGCAAGGGTGTGGCGCAAAAGTGAGCCAACGCCACGATGGGACAGCATATGAGTCGACCCCGGTCTTGCGTCTGGAAGCACCGCCATTGCAAATACGAAGATGCAAAGGGAGCTAGAGGGGGAATAAAGCGAACGGCTGGCATCCCGTGGTTAGCGGTTGAAGCCGGACGGTGCCACGATGCGACGCATTTGTTTGACAGCGTGCAGCTCCAGAACGCAGGAAGAGAAGCAAGATGGCGAGTTGTTTGCACGCATGAGGCTTGATTGATAGCTGTAGATATTGCGACATCAGGGAACCGCGCACATGCTTTGATGAAACTAGCGAGACAGCGCAGCACGCCCATAAGCTGAAACAATAGCAGATGGTTCTTGTCACCTTTGGGCGAGAATAAGAAAGAGGGTCACCTAAGCGTTCCTGGCAGTTGAGCAGTCAGTGCATGCCTGCGAATAGACGAACTCTTTGACGGTCCTCGGTCATGAGGGTTGTCGAGAAAAACCCGATGGTTCTGTGCGTGCAAGGGTGACATGATCGGTCTGGCTCGACCGGTGAGCGGACATATTTGGCGAAGAAATGAGAGCACGCCAAAACACAGGTCATGTGACTCAGGTCCGTCACCCCGACCCACGAGCACGCTCGTGTGGCCAATGTCGAGAACGACGCTCACAGCGAGAAGCGATCGTCGTGGAAATGTGTGATCTTCGTCTTCGCCAAGAGTGTGTGCAAAGACCGGTTTATTCCGTGCACATGACTCGCTAGCGAGGCCCGGCGACGGTCGCTTCAGCCAGTCCGAGGAAATCGAGGCACGTGAGCGGCGGATATGGCAAGTCGTCGCCCTTATCAATCTGGACACGCGTTCCGAGTTAGCGCGCCTCGTGTGAGCAGACCTGCGGAAGTAAATATACACAGGAGGGGTTGCGCTGGGGGTGTCGCAAATCGGAGAGGCGCATCTGAGATCCGCTACGCCACACAGCCCATCCAGGACCCCGGGGAGCCGTAATGCGTAGGTCGCGCAAAGAATAGAAAAGGAAAGCGACCAGAGCAGCCCGAGCTTCTGCTTCAGCTCCCGTCCGTCTCTCCTTTGTGATGACATCCGCCTCGCTCCATCTGACGACGACCTCCATCCTCCTCCGCTCCCCGTCCCACTCCTCCTCCCCGTCCCCCCCCCCCCCCTCCCCCCCCCCCCCCCCCCGCTCTCCCCCCCCCCCCGCCCCTTTCTGCAGCGCCTCCCG
>JBBPTT010000113.1:17263-52283 GCA_038094175.1 Boletellus aff. lepidospora
CCTCCCCGTCCCCGTCCCCCGCATCCACGCCCCTCCCCGCCCTCCAAACAGACCTGTCCTCTTCTTCCTCCTCCGCGTCCGGCTCTTGTCTCGACCTCCGTCCGTCCTCTGCGCCTTCCTCTCGTCGCATACGCTTCGCCCCGCTGCCAGATCCCCACAGAGATAGCCCTCTCGACCTCAGCCCCTCTGATGACCTCCAGCTGGACAGCAAACCCGTCCCGCAGACGCTCCCCGTCCCAAACGACCTTCCCGATGGTATCGTTGCCCTTTCCCCCACTGTCTCCCCGGTGTCCACCCTCTCCAGCACACGCTCGACACCCACCATCCGCGTATCGCCCAACACATCCCGTAGAGGCACTCAGAGATCGACCATGAAATTCCTCCGGCCCTTTTTGTTCTTTCGTCCTCGTCCTCTTCCCAGTCCATCTTCCCCCACCCAGTCTGACCCTCTTCCTGATTCCCCGCACGTCTCCCGCTCCACCGCTTCCCTCCCCAACACCCCGTCTCTCCAACCAACAAAGCTCTCCCGCTTTTCGACGGAAGACCTCTTCGCCTTTGGTGCAAAGCCACTTTTCCGCTCCCGCTCAGGGTCAACAAGCAGTACTCGTTCTGTCCGCCCGTCATCTCCTCGTCCCAAATCATCAGACCCTCCCATATCCCCGCACCGCCCACCCTCTACTGACTCACAACCGTCGTTGAGCTCGGGCAACGGAAAAGGTGACTCGAGCTCAAGTCACTCGCATGGCGCAACTACCTCTGTGAACTCTAGCCCAAAAAGGCGTCGTGCTTCTTCAGCCCTGACACTTGGTGCCGGGGGTGGTCGACATGCTTCCTCCGCCAAATTACTTTCCAACGATTCTCGTCCAAGCACCGCACCAAGTTCGCCCGTGACAGTTCCGAAAAAACATGTCAAACTGTTGAACGGCAGAGTATATGGCGCAAAGAGATATGCTGGTGAGCATATGGGCCCTACTCAGTCTTGCACTGGTCTAACGGTGCTTGCAGCTCAAACCCTTGCCAATCCTTTTGCCAATGTTCGCGATGAACCCGAATTCGTCGAGTGGGGCTATGGGGGGATGGGAAGTGTGCACGCGTCTGCCGGCATTGCAAACGACGTATGGAAAGGCCTGCAGAGGAGTGAGCGTGGCGGCGCTTTGCTTGCGGGCTCTTCATTCGGTCCCTCAACTCATCCAACTGCTGGTGCTGTCGTTGTCGGTGGCGGCAGGGGCAGCGGAGCATCTGCCACTTCGCCTGTTGCCCGTCGAAAAATGTCTGGCGAATCTCCCGAGTGTGGCATGGGCAATGTCGGGGCTGGAGGTGACGAAGATGATGGCAGTGGCATGGGGTGGGTCAGACGGCGTCGTGCAGAGAAAGAAGCAAGGGCGCGATTAGAACAAGAAGCCAAAGAGCTCGACAAGAAGGCCCAGGAAGGAAGAAAGAGCGGCGAGTCGGTGGATGCCAGCATGTACGCGTCCACAGCGTCGACCACCACTTCGCTGACTGCATGCACATCCACCGATCTGACGACGCCCGCCACCTCCCCCCTCACCTCCAGATCGCCCAGTATGGTCAATCTGAATATTACATCATCCCCTCTGGAGCCCGGCGAGTCTCGAGAATCCCACGCCCCGGTCCACCTGACCTCCACCCCCACGGAGGAGCACGCGCATCACGTCTTGACAGCTGTCCGTCTATCTCCCAACATCTCCACTTCATCCCACAAACACAGCCAGTCGGTGACTCACGGACGGTCACCGTCCTTGCCTTCTACACTCTCCACCGTCGACAATCGGATGCATGAACAGGTGGCCCCCCCTAGCCCAGTGGATACTGTGCTAACAAGTGCGAATTCACTCGGCGATGACGAGGCTCTGAGCCAAGGTTCTGACGAGGAGGTCGACGATGACGAGGTCGACGAAGTCCAGGTTGGTCATCTGCTGTGTTGGCACCCTTTGTGTAATCATGTTGCTCTACAGGACACTGGGCGGAAGACTGCTCTCGGAGCCGGCGTCGAGAAAATCAGTCGACATGTGGACGTCGAAGCGCGGTAAGCGCATGAGGCGTCTGCACAAGCTCGCGCGTGTATGCGCCTGGTTTCTACATCCTCATCATCTTTGCCACTGTTTCGCGATCCTCGGCTGCACGTGAACCAGGCGCCGGCGCGCTGGCTAGACAATCTCGCGTTGCCTCGTCAACATTGGGTGTTTTCCGCTTGACACGGCTCCTGCCACCGACATCACGTGATCATGTATTCGCGAAGCAACCACTGTCATATATGCGTTCGCCTCGGCTGAGCTGGCTCTACCGCACCTCGTCCATTGTTTCGATCAACAAGCTATATCGTCCTCATCGCATCCCTGGTGTCTCATCTCCGATTGTACATACATTCGGCCGACCATCAACCCCAGCTCTACGCACTATCTCTCGCTTTCTCTACATTGCAAAGTTATCCGGTCCCGAGTCGCACCATTCTGATGTATAACGCATAATCATTATAATTCTTCGTTGTCTTATTGTCACAAATGGACCATGTACCTGGTATGTCCTCTTTGACTGTGTCGTCGGCCGACTCACCCATGGCGAGTGTTCTCTAGGTCTTTCTTTCTTTGCATGTCTCCTTGAGTGCCCGTACAATCCGTCCATGCCATCGTAATCTAAAGCAACACTCAGTGCATCTAGTATATACCCTGTCATTCTTCTGCCTCGAGTCGGGATCACTTTTTGTATACCTCTTCGGACTTGACTGGGCTGGTAAAAAGAGATCGAGGATGTCGGGAGGTGTCGTTGCCGATTCTGGGTCGGCGGTGCGTGATACTTGGAATGGACTTTGCACGATCACTGACTCAGTCGCTATTTCAGACTGACTCTCTTTGGTGTTGGACGTGTACACCGTTCCATCCCGCCGCGTTTGCATTGTCCTTCAGTTCTCCTGCATATCTCAGTCGTTTGTGCCATAGCCGCTAGATGCTTAGTCATACCGCGACAATGTCTATTTTGTTTGTCAATGTGCTCGTCTGTCCAAAAGTATTAAATCTGGGAGCAGCTTGTTGCGGTGACAATGGTCCAGAAAGACAGTGGGACTGAGGGATATTGGCCACACGCGCCCGCACTGGCGTGTGTCGCTTGCACCGTCAGCCTGGGCGTGGATGGGGCGCGCGTGCTGATAGATATTGAAAATGAACCCATGTCAGATTGGATTTCAACTGCCCAGTTCGGGCACTCGAGAACGCCACTTTGCTTCTCCTTTCTCGAACGCCTCGCGACGGCACGTCCATCGATACACACCTACCTTTTTCGAGGATGACGGAAGCCCCTGAGAGCGTCCACGCCAAGCAGCAGATAGGCCTTATCGCGCAGAATTTCTAGAAGACGGGCGCGTCGGGCCGACACCGCTGTGATCACGAGACGAGACCGTCTTGCCGGGCGCGCGCACCGTGATGTCACCACGATCAGATCCCGAGTCCGAGGTTGTCCTGCGACGGCCAGGTGCACACCCCGCTCACAGCCTCATGGGATCGCTCGTGCCAGCGAGCGGGGAGACTGGTTTGACGTCATCACGTGCTGTATGCATCGCACGCCGGGGCTGTCCCAGGGAAAAACGGTGCGCGAATAAACTCTGCTGGAACTGCCACACGGGTGCATACAGGATGCGGCACCGGGCCCGTCAAGAGCCCGGGTCGGCGTCTCTTCGTCCGACTCAGACAGGGGTTTCGGCCGTTGCCGACCCAGGTGCGTGGGACGGGCGCGGCGTCGCCGCGTGAAGATGGAAACAAGACAAAAATGCGGTGCGTCCGCCGAGCCTTGCTTTGGCGTTCGTAAACCGTCTGAAACGAGCGTCCAGTGGTGATCTCGTGTGGTTTGTGCTCTCTAACGAGGCGTTCGGTCGGTGGAGACTTGGTACGTCAGGGTCTCGTAGAGCGGAGCATTGTTTGTCGTTTCAGTCGCACTAATCCAAAACGGAATCGGCGCTTTTGTCGCCGAAAAGTTTGTCCAGCAGATACGCATTAACATAACAAGGGTAGAGTTGACGTGGCTACCAAGAAGGCACGGCTTACAGAGGAAATATTCGCGCGCCGAAATATAATCGGGCCGTTGACTGCGCCATCCTTGGTAACGCCAAGCGGTACGCATCGAAACCCGTGCCAGGGGAGAGGGGAAACACAAAGGCACATGTACATGGCCAAGGATTTGAGGAATGGTGTGTCGAGCAGGGTTTAACTCAGTTTGCGTAGAAACACGGGGGAGCTTGCGCGGTCTTCTCATATTCTAAAATTCGTCACAGCGACTGACACATCATGCTAACACCGCAGTTGAGTACGCGACGGATAACGTAGAAGGGGACACCATGTAGATGAAACTGGGGGACCACTCCAACTCACGACGTTGGATGTGGACGTGCCGGCAATCCAATGTCACATAACCTCTAGGTGCGCTGCGATCGTGTGGCGGGCGGTTATATCCGGGGAAGACTTGGTGGGCAATGAACATGTGGTTCCTGGGTCATTAATCCAGAAGCTGGTATGGCGGAAGTTGCGGAGATGTGCGGCCAGAAGGGCTCCCAGGAGGGGGTGTTTCAGACGGAAGACCTGGAAGGCGTTGGCGGGGATCGCTGACCAGGGCGTGCGAACGAACAGAGATAAAATCGCCGCATGCATATCATGCCAGTATTTTGAAGTTGTGGTCTTGTAGATACACTGGCATACCTGCGATGGAAGTGATTTCTGCCAAGAGACCGACGGCTGGTTGCAGATGAGTGGAATCCCGCTTCCCAGATAGGCTGACAAATTCCCGTGGGTACAGGACCTACGTCACCTTGTCATTCTCGCCCGTTTGGGAGATGTGTGCCAGGGAGATGGTGGTGGGTGCCACCCACGGCGGCCCAGTGACGTGTGCGTGACTGGGTGGAGATCGATCGGATCAGACGTCGGAAGGAGGGTCGTAGGGTTGCACGGGGACGACTTCATTTGGAGCAGAGCACGACAGGGAGTGGGGTGCGCCGAGTGATTAGTTGGTGGACGCGCCCCCTGCCAAGAAAAGAGTAGCGCAAGCCAACATGATCGATCATCAACAGACACGACCATTGATCGCCGACTCGGCCTATTGGGATGATAACAAAGCGATGACGGTCAACAGATTCAAGATGCGAGGAGGAGCAGCTCAGCAGTGCGCAGCTAGATAGCCGACCTTGTAGTCCCATGGAGTCGGAAAGAAACTGTTTTGATCTCGCAGTGGCCGAGACCGCGTGTTGTGGCAAGAATGGGTGGACCGCTCCTGCCTGCGGCGCAACGCATGCGAGGGCACGTAACCCGGCAGGTCCGGCACACCATGCGTGTCCTTGGCTCCAGAATCTTCCCCCGCCTTGTCCCCTTGAACAAGAAACGACCGTTCCGACAGCGTAAGAGTCCAGGATGGAAGGTGTCCCTCCGCGGTCATTCAGCTGGTCATCGATAGGGTAATTCATCATTCGGGGCGCTCCCTGATCCTCGTGCCAAAATGACAGTACGCAACACGCGCGTTTCTGCTTCCCTATGGGCTGCAGGTCGTGCTGACAATTGCGTAAATGGAGAAGCTTGTTCTGCGAGCATGATCGGGCCTTCGTAGGCACGACACCAATGGTTTATCCCGAGGGGGCGGAGATTGCTGCTTGGTGGTTTCGCGTAAGATTATCTCCTGGGATGCGATCTTTGACAGAGAAGACGATCAGCGCATCTCGCAGAGGACAGCTGCTCACCGAGGGCCGCGGTGATGGCAGCTCCGGATCCGCTTCAACCCAACCATTAAGGCGTCCATGATAACGGTGCCAATTCGGAGCAGGCGAGGAAACAGAAGAAATGCCTTCAGTCGATATTACGTCTCACGGACAGCGCACTGTGGGCGGTGAACGAGACTGCGTGTCCGCTGAGATCGATACAGGTGCTTGCCTGAGCAGAAGCTAGCTGCGCCCGTCGGACTCGTGATTCACGAGGGATAGCCAGCAAAGTGGAACATGATCACCTAGACCGAAACTCCTTTCTACTAGCAGAAGTGTTATTCCTGAAGCACGACCCGTTCCGGCACGCCCTTTTCTTGCCGCATGTCATCCTTCCCCCCTCTGGCTTGTACTTCAGCCGGCTCGACAGCAAGCGCTGGCGGACCACGAGTAAAAGTATCGGGAGCACTTGTTGCATTGTCTTGACCGATGCGGATAACGACGTTCATCGTCGACTTGACTCTCGTCCTGAACTCCTCTTGAAGGTCATCCTCTGCCTCGCTCCCACTCTCGGACAGCAGCTCATCGTGAACCTCGAGCGAGCCCGTGAGTACGTCCACATGCACGTCGTCGTCTGTCCACGGCAGGAGTGGAGGAAGAGACACGGCGAGAAGGGCAAGATGCGGGATGGCGGCGCCCATTGCGCTGAGCCTGAGCTCCTTGAAGCCATCGTCGACGAGGAGGGCCTTGCAACGACGGAGGTAGGCTGCTAACTTGGTCTTCCGAGTGACGCAGATGTTGTTCTTGCCCTCGTGGTGGACGGAGCGTGGGCCTGTGGCAGCAGACGCTGGGGCCACGGTAGGGAAGGGACGTGGGGGCGCAAGCTTCCGGATGCGCGGACGGCGGTACGCCTGGCCATCGGGCTTCTGCGACGGCGCTGTGGGGTCTACCGACGCTGGCTGATCCCCGTCGCCCTTCGCTCTCTTCTCTTTCCCCGCCCTCTCGCTCTCGTTCTTCCGCTTGTGCCCCATGGCAGAGAACAGTCGACGAGACCGTCGTCCCTGTGGACGATCACGTGACCACGAACGGAGATGGCCCACCCTCAAGTGGGACTAAAATTGCTGACAGGACGCAGTTCGCAAGTGCAGAGCGTTACACGCAGTGCCAGCGCACAAGTCGTCGTCTGCTTTCCCTAGCTCCCCCTTTCCCCTCCTCCCTCTAGAGCAATCGGTTCGAGTAGCGCGCGCCCAGCATGAGTCAAGACATTGCAGAGCAAAACATTCAGATGTGGAAAGTCAAGAAGCTCATCAAGAGCTTGGACTCGGCGAGGGGGTATGTGCCCCCGAGTCGATCGTTGCGCCGCTGATCGTGTGATTTTCTAGCGCTGGGACGTCCATGATCAGCTTGATCATCCCTCCCAAGGTATCCTGATCGTTCTTATCGTACTCCCACACCCCATTCGACTTGATGTTCAACATATATCCAGGATCAAGTATCCCGTGCATCTGCGATGCTCACACAAGAATATGGTACAGCCTCCAACATCAAGTCTCGTGTGAACAGGCTGTCCGTGCTTGCCGCCATCACCAGTACCCAACAGCGTCTCAAACTCTACAACCGCGTTCCCCCGAACGGCCTGGTTCTGTTTGTAGGCACAATCCTGACTGACGAGGGCAAGGAGAAGAAAGTTTCCTTTGACTTTGAACCTCACAAGCCGATCAACACGTGTGTCCCTTTCTATATTCATTCAGTCTGCGTGCCCATCGGCGGTGGCGTTCCTGGTTTTCTCTCCCACCCAGGTCTCTCTATCTCTGTGACAACAAGTTCCATACTGAGGCGCTCTCGGAGCTTCTCGAGTCCGACTCCCGTTTCGGATTCATCGTGATGGACGGAAATGGAACTCTCTTTGGCACTCTCGCCGGCAATACGCGTGAGGTCATCCACAAGTTTACCGTCGACCTCCCAAAGAAACATGGTCGTGGTGGTCAATCTGCCCTTCGTTTCTCCCGCCTTCGAGACGAGAAACGGCACAACTACGTTCGCAAAGTCGCCGAACTTGCTGTTCAACACTTCATTACCAACGATAAAGTCAACGTCAGCGGTCTTGTCCTGGCTGGCAGCGCAGACTTCAAGACAGAGCTCAGCCAGAGTGACATGTTCGACCCTCGGTTGGCGGCCAAGGTAATCAAGGTTGTCGATGTCAGCTACGGCGGCGAGAATGGCTTTAACCAGGTGATGGCTCTGATAAAAGTTTTCCATGTCAGACACTGACGCGACACAAGGCCATCGAGCTTGCCGCCGAGTCGCTCTCGAACGTCAAGTTTGTACAGGAAAAGAAGCTCATCCAGAAGTACTTTGATGAAATCAGCCAGGATACGAGCAAGTACTGCTTCGGTATTGACGACACGCTCCGCGCTCTCGATCTCGGCGCCATTGAAACACTCATCGTCTGGGAGAATCTTGACGTCACACGGTACGTCCTGAGGAACGCCGCTGGAGGTAAGAGGTGTCTCGGTCTATCATCTTTTGTGATCATTCCTCACTTGGCTCTAGAGGAGGCCATCGTCCATAGTGCCGACCGCGAAAAAGATCGCGAGAAATTTCTAGACAAGTCTACTGGCTTGGAGATGGAGCAATCCACCGAGCCACAGTCTCTGCTAGAGTGGTTCGCTGAGAAATACAAGGATTTCGGTGCTAACCTCGAGTTCGTGACCAATCGTTCCCAGGAAGGCGCCCAATTCGTCAAAGGCTTTGGTGGCATTGGTGGCTTGCTGAGATACAAAGTCGACATGACCAATCTCGCGAGCCTGGATGAGGACGAGGACGAGTTCTACAGCGACAGCGACGACATCTGACAGTTTGGTTGGCTCTTCGGAGCCCCGCTGACCCAGGGTACGCTCGGCGGGGCGAGGTGGAGGGGAGGGGACAGTGCGGGCACGGGGAACGGGTTTTTGCGACAACTGTTAGGAGTGGGACGGAGAGGATGTGTGTCTGCACCCGGGCAAGACAGGGTGCAGGCGCAATCCTCCACTTAGAGATCCGGCACACATGCGTACTCTGATGTTTGGAGGTTGGTTCGTCAGCTGAGGGTTTTGCGATCGCTGACGGCAGATTTCAGAGACAACTCTGGATAGAAGACGGCGCGTGCTGGTCGGTTGGTAGCTCAAGATCTTGTAGTGTTTTCACGGTTCTGTTCAATCCATGCTCTTTGCCTTGATGCGTGACTGGTGAGCCGTGACAAGATGGCGCGTCACAAGTACGTCACGTCACGCCACCTATACGATCGTCCACGAGTGCAGGCTTTGCGGGTATTTGTTGAGCAACCTCGCTTTGACACGACCCACCACCCTCGCACACACCGTAAGACCCGCCAGGCCAGTCCCGACAGTCCCCGCAGCGCATCCGCACGTCCGACCTCGCACGCCTAGCTCAATCCACCTCGCCATGGCTGGTGCGCACACACGCCCCTATTCGATTTCCCTGACCCACCAAGCGGACGATAGGTAGGAAACGGTCTGCAGCCGAGGACACGACCGCCGAGAAACGTGAAACCCGCAGCTCAAAGTTGGCCAAGACTGAGGGCGCTAAACCCACCGGCAGAGCTGCCAAGGGCACAGCGCGTCTCAAGGCGCGTCTGACCACCTCTCGCAAGCCTCCCTCCAGCTAATCGTTGTCTGGTTGGATCGCCTGTCACACAGACTTCCCTGGCCCAGTCTGCATTCAGGTCTCGTGCCGTGCCTCTTCATGTGAAAATCACCACGACCGCCCCCGCTCTCGAGGAACCTGCGCCGGCGGACCCGGGTTTCCTCGCAAGCACGAGCCTTGTGCCAAGCACCTTTGCGACGGGGAGGTTTGGATGGAAGGGCCACAAACGCATGGTGGTGGAACTGCCCAAAGCAAACGGGGAGGGAGAGGGGGAGAAAGTTCACGTCACATTGACGTGCGTGTCCACTCACATTATGCTTCCTCTTCGATGTCAACAAGCCTGTGCAGGATCAATGCGACCGTTATCGGCAGCAAGGACGTGAAAGGGGGGGAAGAACACGAGGGCGACACGGAGGGCGTAGCAGAGCATGCTGTCGAGGAGGCGTCCGGCAAGGCGGCTGTGCCCAAGCAGGGGGAGTCGCCGGGGGCAGAGGTGAAAGAAGGTGACGATAACCCACCAGCTGGCGAAGAAGAGGCTGAAGAAGGCGCTGCTTCGTAATTATCTCTGATCTGTATTTTTCTCTTGGTTTGTCTGTTGGCACTTTGGATAGTAACAAGGCACGGTCTCGTCCTGTCCTGTGAGCATACCTCGAGTTCACAGTAGCGTGTTTTGTCCCGGCCACGGCCAACCCCGAACAAGAACGCATGGGACGTAGGCAAAGGCGGCTGGTTACGGCAGGGCGCTCAGCGAGCAAGCACGCGTCCGAACAAGTCTGTTGTGGCCGGAAGATCAACTTTACGCAAGACTCGCCGCTTGGACTCGGTGCGTCGAGTGCCAACGGAAAGACGGCGAGAGACACTTGTGAGTGACGCTGACCTTTTACTACCACCCGGCGTCGCATGCTAACTTGTTCTCTCAATTACTAGGGCCGCAGGGATGTCTCTTGATTTCAAGTCCTTGGAAAAGGGCGGGCTACCTCTGGCTGCAGTTCCGACGAACACCAAGCATCATCCGGCCTCTCGCAACGGACGTTCCCTCTCCTTAATCTCAGCGATAAAATACTCTATCCCAATCGTCTACCTCATATACTTGCTGCTCGTATCTCGCAACCCAGCCGTTCCGCGCACGCCAACTTCCAGCACCAAATATACCCCAAATTTACTCTCCAGTGACGACGACCCCGCCTCTGAGTTCAAGGATGACGTCTTCCCTCTTCGGCCACAGGATCCTTGGGATATTTCCACCGACTTTCCTTACCCGCGTACACTTTCGTATGATGTCGAGGAGGGCACCTGGCTCCGCCTCGATGTTCACCCAGTCTCTGGTGACATCGTATTCGACATGGCTGGCGACGTCTACTGTCTTTCGGCATCTTCATACTCCGGGGCAGCTTTGGGTGGTAATATGAAAACCAAGGCCGTCCCAGTGCTCACAGGGGTACCGCACGACGCCGACCCTAGTTTCTCTCCAACAGGTGATCGTCTAGCCTTTAGAAGTGATGCAGGCCTCGGGGTTGACAACATTTGGGTTATCCCATGGGCTGCTGGCGGTTGCTCCAAGATGGACGTTCGTTCTCCATCGACAATGACCACAGAGGCAGTCGCACAAAGGGACTCTGACGCCGAGCTACTCGCAATGGGCGTTGGAGAGACAGGGGAACGGAGACTGAGGCGACTCGCGCACGAAGGGAGACTGGCGGGTTCGTGATCGAAAAAGTTTGAATACGAACCGTGCTGACCCTGCCTTGCCGTGTACAGCTGTGCGTGTCACCAATGAGACGTATAATTGGGTTTCCGACGCGCGTTGGCATCCTTCAGGTACTAGAATCATTGCCACGAAATGGTACTTTTCGCAACGCTCCTTGGGCGCAGGCGAGGGGTGGGAATACGAAGTTCCGTCCCTCCGTGATCTGAAGCAACGTCAGGTGGAAGTCAACTCGGGAAGGCGTCTCGTTTCGCGCGTGTTGCCACAGGGATGGACCAAGGTGGACTATGTCGAACAACAGATCGGCCACGAGCAGTTTTCTTGGCTAGGCAGTGATACGCTCGTATATTCAGGAAACGTCCAGGACGTGGACGGCACTTTCAAGTACTCTAAAGGTATCGCATATCTCTATGGTCCAGTGTCCTCTTTGTCAACTCATTTGGACAGATGTTCACAAGGGTATTTACGCAATCTTTGCGCGAAACCTCACATCAGGGGAACAAGAAGTGCTCGCTGACACATTTCCCGGTGGTGCCAGTCGACCTACACTGTCTCGTGATGGGCGCACCCTCGCCTTCGTTCGTCGCGTTCGCGATAAAGAAGCACTCGTGCTCAAGTGTGTCTTGTTTGAATCGACTCCAAGCCCTGTCTAATTTACGCCACAGGGACTTGCAGACGGGCACGCTCCGCAATATCTGGCACGGGCTGACCTACGATCTTTCCACTATCTATGCCCCAATGGGCACCTATCCCTCTTTTGCGTTCGATCCTTCCGACGATGCTATTCTTATCTGGGCTGCCGGCCAGATTTACCACATTCCACTCACCTCCAATGAACTCGGGGAACGTATGCTAGGCGGCATGCCACAACCCATCGGTTTTCGTGCCCATATTGAAATTAAGCTAGCGGAAACTTTGAGGGCAACCACAGATATCAGAGAGCTTGAAGAGGACAAGCAACGACTTCATGCGTTCACCCAGCTTGCCCTCGACGAAACTGGAACGCGCGCGGTGTTCCAGGCTGCTGGTGTCACATACATTCAGACGGTGGGATCGACATCCCTCGCACAACGCGTACCTGTCGCTTACGCAGGGGCGGCATATTATTCACCCTCTTTCGTTGGTGGGAATAGTGGCTTGATCATTCACGGACGGTGGTCGGATGCACATTTCTCCTCTTTCGAGATTGCCGATCTGGAGACTGGGAACGTATACGAGCTGACCGGTCTTCCGGTGGGGCGGTACTTCGGTCCTACCATTTCGGGTGGAGAAGGAGCAGTCCGTACCATCGCTTTCGTCAAAACGAGTGGTGATGTTCTCACTGGCAATGTTGTGGCCACCGCCCGACCTGGTCTTTGGATCGGCGAGGTCACTCTCCCTACGGAAGCGTCCTCGTCTCATTCGATTCCAGTGACAAATGTTCGGAAAATCCGCACCTCCGTTAGGACCTCTGACGAAGCGTTGAAACTCAGTTTCATCTCCTCTAGCAAACTTTTAGTTCACCAATCCGATCAAGTGTTTTCGGTAGATCTTTCTCGTGGCCCCGACGAACTAGGACGGTATGCAGAGGAGATCCTCGCGAATGGACACTCGACGGATGAATTAGTGTTTTCGAATGCAACCCACGGTGCAGCTTTTGTGAACTTTCAGCAAGTTCACTACTCCCCCGATGTGACTTCTTCGACGGACCTCTGGAGCAAGCCAGGAAAGGCACCAGCAGGACTAGCCAGGCTTAGCTTGGATGGCGGGCATGATTTGGTTTTGAGCGGTGACGGAAACGTCATTGGGTGGTTCCTCGGTAAGACCCGCGATGGTGCTGCAGTAATTCTGAACTGACCGCGAACAAGGCTCATTTCTGCATACTTTGCCCATTTCTCGACTTCCACGATGTTCGCAGGCTATTGAAGCAGACACCTTGACGTTTGGAGTGGACTGTGTTACTGGTCTGTTGGACGTCACTGAGGTGGACGTGCGATATGAGTCGGAGGTGACTAGACTGCGTCGTGAGGCTCGCGCACTTTCTGGCCTGGATGTTGTTGCATTCGTGAATGCCACGATTCTTACCATGGAGCATGGCGATGCTCACCGGGACGTGATTAGTGGTGGAACGGTTGTTCTCCGAGGCGGCCTCATCGATGCAGTGGGCAAGGACGATGAATTACTTATTCCAGATGGTGCATTGGTCCTCCAGGCCGACGGTGGTGAGTGACTAGGCCCAATGACTCACATACACTAACCCTCGGTAGGATACATCATCCCGGGATTCATTGACGCACATGCTCATTGGGAAGGGACGACCGTCAAATACCCTGCCGCTTCTTGGGAGATGGAAACCTTCCTTGCGTATGGAGTCACTACTATGCACAAGTATGTCGATTGAAGGTTCCCATGATGCCCCTACTGAGCTCCTTGACAGCCCGAGCTTGCATAACTCGCTTGGTTTTGTTGAACGCGCTCGCGTTGAGAACGGTCTCATGATTGGTCCCAGGATTTTCCACACAGGTCAAATTATTTATGGGGCATCCGATTATTCTTACCATCTTGATATTGCGACCACCCAAGAAGCAAAGGAGGCACTTACTCGCATCAAGGCCGAGGGTGGCCCGGCGAGCTGGTCGTACAAGAACTACAACCTGCCAGCGAGGGCGTCTAGGCAGCGCTTACTGCTACAAGCGAGGAAGATGAACATGGCTTGCGTACCCGAGGGTGTGAGTAGCTACCCTGCTGATGCGACCAACGCATGACCAATTCGCTCAGGGTATGAATTTCGATTGGGACCAAACATACATCGTGGACGGTGAGTGGTGGGCCGGCCGCAGGGTACGATCCTGACGTGCGGCGTCCAGGGATGACGACTGTCGAGCACAACATTCCCGTGTCGGTGCTCTATGATGATCTCCTCACGCTATATTCGTCGAGTGGAACTGGATCGACACCGACACATATTGTTAATTATGGAGGACCGATGGGAGAGCAGTTGCTCTGGGCGACTGTAGACATTCCCAATGATCCAAAGTGTGTGCTCATGCAACGTCGTCGCACGGACGTATCTGATCGCGATACGTTCAATACGCAGGCTCAGACGCTTTACGCGGCACGACATCTTGGAGGGCCTGTCCGAGTCTACAAGCAGACCCACAAACTGTTCGTCGTCCTCCGATGTCGGTTCATGTCGGGGCTAACACACCCTACCAGCGATGGCGCTTTTCAACGTCTCCTTGTCGGTCGCCAAGATGGTTCACCGTGGATTGTCTACCCACATTGGAGCACATGGGGAGCCCCCGCTGGGCCTGATGTATCATCAGGAAATGACGTTTGCCAAGGCCGGTGGGCTGAGTAATTACGAGGTCAGTTTCACCTTTATCATTTTCACAACAGGTGTTCACGTCAACGCTGTCGTTCAGGTTGTCCGTGCCGCAACGTCTGTTGCAGCAAGGACGTTTGGTCTTGAAAAGTCCCTCGGCACGGTGTCCGTAGGCAAACTTGCTGACCTCGTTGTTTTCCCTGAGGGCTTTGATTTACTTGACGATGACATCCACAAGACAAAGGACATCCGGTTCGTGGTGCGGGGCGGAAGGATATGGACGGCCAAGACCATGACGGAAGTCTGGCCAGTAAAGGGCAGGCAGCAAATTTTGCCCCCCTTTAACGCGGAATAGATTACAGTAGAATTCGCCTTACACGAGAGAAGATGGTAGTGCACACAGAGCATCTACATATCGAACTCGAATTCAGAATCCGAATCGTCCCTTCTTGGCGGACCGCGAACGTTCTTTGGGGCCCGTGCGTTCGTCCTTGTTGCCGCAGACCGCATACGAGAAGAGGGGTCGTCGTCGTCGCTTTCATCGGAGCTGCCACTCTGATCTTCGCCAGTCTTTCCACGCTGGAAGGGACGTTCAAGCGGGTCAATGGCCCCAGACAACACAAGAACTGCCTCCAGTTCTTCTCGGGCGGGTAAAAAAAGAGGTGGAGACGTCAAGAAGAAAGCAGACGCACCTTCCAGACGCCTTTCGCGGTCAGCACCCCAAGCTACGAGCTGGTTTCTGATCTCTCCCTTGCGGTAGATGACGAGCATCGGTATGCGACTATCGGGCAGATCCGGTATGCACTTGTTGCCGACGATAGACACAAACTTGGTCCGTGGGTATCGGGTGGCCAAGTCCCGGAGATGAGTAAACGCGCGGTCGCTCCGAGGGATACTGCGGCGCTGCTTGGGCGGGCGTGGTGGGCGACAAGGAGGCCACTCACCCGTCGCTGTAAAGGAAACAGACTACGCCGGTGCCCTTGTCGTCCTGATCGTCCTCGTCGCTGATCCTGCTCGCCTCGGTGACCTCCCGCGTGTAATCGTCCCTGCCGATCGGATACACCCTCCCAAACCGGGCGGTTTTGGCTGCCTTGTGTTCTTCGGCCAGCCGGTGGCGTCGGAGTGCGTCTGCTGTCCGCTGGGTGTCCTCGTCTGCAGCATCCTCCTCCAGCTCGCGCAGCTCGTCCGAGGTGAGGTCCGCGAGCGCTGGCTGCGGAGGGGGCGAGGGGGTGCGCGGGGCGGGTTCTCGGGGCGGGAGGATGCCGTGCCTGCGGAGGGCGTCGTTGCTGGGGAGGTGGTGAGCGCGCTGGCGACGGGGCGGGGGCGAGGGGCGCTTACAACTCCGTGTCCTCGCTTGCCATTTCGCGTGATGTAAGAAACGTGTGCGGGTGCGCCCACAAACGCTCGGAGAATCTGCGACGACTGGATTAGGAAGGCTGTATTCACGCTGGCTCTGGACGGCGACGCGGACTTGAATGTGTGTGCGCCAGGGTTGGTCGCCGATAGACCATCGCTTGCCCCATGACCGTGACGACCGCTGGCGCGACGACCTCTCTCACGACCGCCCAGGGCCTCACCGTCACCGTCAATGAAACGATTCTCCCCCGCAAGTACCAGGAGGAAATATTCCGGCGCGCGCAGGAGTGCAACATCATCGCCGCCCTCGACACCGGGAGCGGTAAGACTCTCATCAGCATCCTCCTCATCAAGTGGGTCGTCTTGCAGCCGAGCGCCGTCGGCAAGGTCGTCGTGTTTCTCGTCCCCAAGGTCGCCCTCGTCGAACAACAGGCCGAGTTTATCGCCTCCCAGACACCGTTGAGGGTGCGGAAATTCCACGGGAGCCTTGATTTGGATCTCTCGGATCGGGCGAATTGGAAGAGCTCGTTCGAGAAAGCGGACGTAGTCGTGATGACCGGTGGGTCTCCATCAGTCGCTTGGCATCAAACTCGCGGTTCCCAACGATCCCCCAGCTCAGATATTCCTCAATATCCTCACGCATTCACACTGGAGCATCGACAAGGTGCTATCCTTTCCAGTCCTGACTGACAGCCTGTTGACGGCCGATCTAGGTCTCGTTGATCATCTTTGACGAGTGTCACCACACGCGCAAGAATCATGCTTACAACGGCATAATGCGCGAATACTTTCAAGCCCATTCCGCCGAACGCCCAAAGATATTTGGCATGACGGCATCACCCATCTGGAATCCCAAGGATGCGGAGGGGTCCTTGTTGACCTTGGAGAAAAACTTGGATGCCACCGTCATCGCCGTGCGCGAGCATGTGTCCGAGCTGCTTGAAAACTCGCCGCGCCCTGTAGAAGTGGGTGTCTTTGTATCTGCCCACCCCATACTACAACAAAGCCTTACACACGCTTTTTCACAGTTGGTTAAGCAATACTTCCCGCCGCCCGATAACTATCTATATCTAAATCCGAATCTTTGGGATACTCTGTCGCTCTTCCAATCCGACGATGTTGATATACCATGGACCAAATTGCATATGAAGTATCATGTCACTCGGAACAGCCTCGGTCCCTACTCGGCGGACCTCTTTGTGTATCACGAGCTTCGTACACGTGTCACTCAACTTCTTCTAGAGTTCGATGCTCCCGATGATCGCATCCTCCACCCCTTCGACATCCAAGAAAGTGAAATGGACATCGATGACCCCCCTGCCCGTCAGGACACGCCGCCAATTCCCGTTTCCCTTGAGCAACTTGACTCCATCCTTTCTGATTTCAAGCCTTTTTTCGATGACCCCTTTACCTCCCCCCCTTCCGTGCCAATCCCCGTTCCACTTGCTTGGTGTACTCCCAAGGTAAAGGCCCTCGCTGAGGTCCTTCTTGAATACCACACTCCAACATTCCATGGCATTGTCTTCGTAGAGCAGCGTCAGATCGCTGCTTGCCTCGCCAAGGTACTTTCCAAGATCCCCGAACTGCGGGGTCGCATCCGGTGCGCAGAGCTCGTTGGACACGGCAGCGGGCATGGCGCACGGAACAAGGGAAGCTCCAACGTGAATACCGCGTCGGCTGTGAACATGAAGGGTATGGGATTGGCACGACAGCAGGATACAGTCAAGTTATTCCGCAAGTCGTATGAAGAAGGCGGTCTAAATTTGCGTGCGTCTTTTTCCATGCACTGTCGTGTTGCGTTCTTGATCCTCTCTTTTCAGTGGTTGCGACATCCGTTGCCGAAGAAGGTTTAGACTTTCCGGTGCGTCACCCCGTATCTTGCCGACTTTCTTGCCAGACCCTAACAATGGGACCGACAGGCTTGTGACCTCGTCATACGTTTCGATCCCCTTCATCATATGGTTGGATATGTCCAATCCAGAGGCCGAGCTCGGACCAAAACTTCTACCTTTGTTATCATGGCACAGGCTGGCCACACGTCACATCTTGACCGCTACAAAACTTTCCAAGAAATTGAGCCCGAACTCAAGAAAGTCTACCAGACTCGGGAAAATCCCACGCGTCCCACCACTCCAGAATCATCATCAGACTCCGAAGAGGGCGAGTTAGAAGAAGATGACCCGGAAGATCTTGCCGCGCGTGAACGATACATCATTTCGTCTACTGGGGCAGTGCTCACCTACGGTTCTGCCATCGGATTGATCAACTACCTGTGTTCCTTAATCCCCCATGACGTCTACACTCCTCCCCCGATGCCCAAGTATAGCGGTGATTATGCTGCTATTTTAGAACTTCCATCAAGTCTCCCCCTCCCCGTTGACCACCTCATATATCGAGGCCCCATGCGGAACTCGAAGCGTGAAGCAAAACGAGCCGTTTCATTCATAGCTGTCAAAGCTCTCCACAAACTCAACGTCTTTGACGATTATCTCCTTCCCTTGATGGGCTCCAAGGGAAAGAGTGATCACGATGCCGATGGTCGCAAGCTTCTTGATGTCTCCGAAATTCCGGATATCATGAGCGTGTTTGTACAGGACCCGTGGACTCTTGGCCCGAGACTTCGAATACATGTCATCTCAATCGATGGAGAGGATTTGGCTGGGCTTGTAACCGGAACAGTGTTACCGGAGCTTGATCTAGCCAGCGAAGGCTGCGCCATAACCGTGCGCTGTACGGACGAACTCATGTTTGATCCAGAGGAGGAGCGAGAGAAGCTGCGAATGCTTGAAGAATTCACCAAGACGGGCATCTGGTTTTGTATCTCCGGGCGTCCGATCACGCTGCCAGTCACATGCTTCCTCGTTCCCCTCACAGAGCACAACTGTATCGATTTTGAGGCGGTACAGCGCGTCGTCGACGAGCCACACGGCACGTATGACTGGGAAGGAGTCACCGAGAAGGACTGTGGCACGAGGATGGTTATGAACTGTAATCTCTATGGCCGTGCTCAGATTCTTCACAACATAAGATACGATCTCACCGCTCTATCTGTACCACCCCCGAGCTCGCGCGAGGCTCCATACGCGACGTATCAAGAATACTTTATGCAAAAATGGAGTAGGAAAAATCGCGAAGCGTTCGTTCCCACTGATTGTCCACTTATCGAGATTCATAGCCTTCCTCGCGCACCCTCTGGTCTTTATCGACCGAGATCCAAACATCAAAGCGTCGACACATACAAGCTTCATACTGTACCCCTCGGGTCAATCGTCCCACAGAAGGCATGTAGGGTCGTTCATTTTTCCCAACCAGTCTATCGTGCATTCCTATTCCTTCCGCGAATCTGTAGGCGCGCAACAGATCTCTACCGAGCGAGAGAAGCGCGTCTCCAACTCGGATTACCTCCGATCGACGATGACCTTCTGATCGAAGGATCCACACTTCCCACTACGAGTGTGACATGGAATAACCAGCGCTTGGAGACGCTGGGAGACTCGGTGCTCAAACTTACGTGTACCGTCCATATCATGAACAAGTTCCCTCATCGACACGAAGGTCAACTTTCTCAGCTTCGCCAGAGCAGCATCTCGAATCGCACTTTACTAGCGCGTGCCAAAGAGATTGGTCTCGAGCGGTTTCTCACGTCCGAGCCTCAGAGCTTGCACGTATGGCGGTATACGGTACCTGAGGGTTCGGATGTGGTAGATTGCTTGAAGCAAGCGAAGCACACGGTACGCAGGGAGTACCCTCGCCGAAGCTTGCAGGACTGTATGGAGGCAACTCTTGGTGCGGCGTTCCTGACTGGAGGTGTCGATATGGCGTTGCAGGCCGGTGACTCGTTAGGGTTATCAGTGGGGGGCCCTCTCCCATGGCCGCTCCGCTACTCTCGACCCCCAGAGCCGTCCCTCGTGCCATTAATGTTTACAGATCTGCAAGCTTCGTTGGGATACGAATTCCATCGTGGCGAGTTGCTCGTCGAGGCGATCACACATCCGTCGTTTACTACGTCTGCGGGATCATCGTATCAGCGCTTAGAATTTCTCGGTGATGGTAACTTTGACCTTTCTGGAGTAGCCTATCTCGATACTCACTCGGAGCTTAGCTGTGATTGACCTAGTCGTCATGCGTCATCTCTTCAAAAAATTTCCGGATGCAACATCTGGTCAACTCTCTGCCGCTCGCTCGCGCGCCGTCTGTGGACCTACTCTCGCATCTATTTCTGTCAACGGTCTTGAACTACACAAACATCTGCTCATCAACAATGTCGAGCTCACCACTGCAATTGCCCGACACGTGCCCCTGCTAGAGGCCCTCTCACCCGAAGATGCAATTTTAAAGGGGTGGAAATACGATCCTCCAAAAGCATTGAGCGACGTGCTGGAGAGCCTCGTGGGCGCGGTTCTCGTGGACAGTGCATACAACTTTGAAAAGACCTCGTCAGTTGTCGAGGTGGTGATGAGCGACGTGTTGGAAACACTGACAACCGCCCTTCCGAGGGACCCGGTGTCAGAATTGATGGTTTGGGCTGCCACGGAGGGCTGCAAGAGGATTGCGTTCCGGCAGGTATCTTGCGTTCGTCCTTTTTGACAGGATCTAACAGATGTCTTCTGTTGTAGAAAAAGCCAAAGCAACGCGGAGCTCCGACGGAACGATAGCATATCAGTCATTGTTCACGAACTCGTCGTTGTGGGTCCCGTTACGGCGAGCAATCTCTCATTGTCAAAAGGCCTTGCCGCGGAAAGGGCGCGCGCTATCTTGAGCGATCCAACACATGAAATGAGCCTCGCTCGTCTGTGTGACTGTCGGAGGGCAGGCGAGGAGCGGATGGACATTTGCCTCGATGAGCCTCCTGGCGATCAGATTGGCCAAAAAGTCACGGACGAGACTGAAGAGGGTTTTGCATCCATCGCTCAAAAAAAGATGGCGGAGGACTACATCCCGCCCGTCGGCGGTGTGGCGGAACCAGAAAACGACCCAGAGGAAGAAGTGGTTTCGACAACGATTCAAGACGGACATCGTCTAATTCAGAAATAGGTTACCCAAGATTCTGGAATGAACTGCTGGCAATCCTTTGCTATCTTGCGAATGGTTGTTAGCGGTTGTTTCCACGTTTCTTGCACTTCTCCATGTATTCTCGACTCACCGCACCTTGGCATGTCACTCAGGAGTTGATCCCAGTGCAAGATTTCAACATTTTTACTCCACTGTGTGTATCGGATAGTTTAGCAGCACTTGTTACAGCTACCTCCTGCAAACGCAGATCAGACCTGTCGACGACGATGTAGTAGTACTAGCATGTAGAACTTGGTATCCCGGGCCCGCCTGCAGACACAGCAATGCGGTCACGGGACTTGCTAAACAGATGCAAACAGCTTTTCGAGCCTGTACTAGTCTGACTCGGTAATACCATTGTGACTGTAGATTCTGTTCTTTAGCCTAACCCCCAGCGCGGTAGACAGCATGGGAGACGAATATCCCTCGTTGTTCCGTACGGTTCAGATATTGAACGCGCTTCCTGCTGCTAACAAAATAATCTAGGCTCGGAAGAGATGAGCTTGGTACAGCTCTATATACCAACTGAAGTAGCTCATGACACAGTTGCGGAGCTCGGAGAACTCGGGGACGTTCAATTCAAGGATGTATGTGTCGTGGTACTATCTTTGCGACATCGACTCACGGACTCCTGGTAGTTGAACCCAACTGTTAATCCATTCCAGCGTTCCTTCGTGGGTGAAATCAGGAGGTTCGAAGAAATGGCCCGTCGTGTCCGTTTTTTCGTTTCCCAGATTGAGAAGGAAAAGGATGTGGTACCGATTCGGCCTCTGTACGACTCGGCGCCTTTCGTCACTGTGGGACCAAGTGCGGCGCACAACCTCGATGAGCTCGACATCACGCTGGCAGAGCACGAGAACAGGCTTTCCCAAATGAACGAGAGTTACAAGCTGCTCAGCGAACGTACCAAGGAACTCATTGAGGCGCGCCACGTCTTGAAAGAGACGGCAGGCTTCTTTGAAAAGGCAAGTCAGTTGTGTGCTAGCTCGCATTGTACTCACTCCTCTTCAAGGCCGAAACCCAGCAGACAGACATTAGAACCTCTTTCGATGATAGCTCAGCCCCTCTTCTCCAGCACGATGATCGTGAAAACCAGTATTCGTCCGCAGTTCAGTTTGATCTGGAGTGCGTTTATTTACTTCATGTCTACGTTTCGCTAAGGCCTCGCCCTAGGTTCGTTGCGGGAACTATTGACAGGGCCCGTATCCCGACGTTCGAGCGGGTGCTCTGGCGTGTGTTGAGAGGCAACCTTTACATGAATCACACCGACATCGCAGAACCATTCGTTGATCCTGCCACCGGGTCCGAAACGCGCAAGAACGTGTTCATCATCTTTGCGCATGGCGACGCATTGCTTTCCAAGATTCGCAAGGTTTCCGAGTCGATGGGGGCCACTTTGTATCCCATCGACGCTAATGCTGACAAGCGTTCTGACTCGCTTCGTGAGGTTACTGCTCGTCTAGAGGACCTCCAGACTATCCTCTACAACACCCGAGTTAACAGGCGTACCGAGCTTATAACAATCGGAGAGAAGCTTGCACGATGGCAAGATGTTGTCCGGAAAGAAAAGGTGATCTATGAAACGATGAATCTATTCAACTACGATGTACGGCGAAAGACTCTAGTAGCCGAAGGATGGTGTCCGACAAGAGATATCGCCGGGATCCAAGTTGCCCTTGGGCATGCTACGGTATATTCCTTCTGTGTCGCTGTGCGCAATCAGCTCATTCGTCTTCTAGGAGGAATCAGGAACCGGCGTTGTGCCAATCTTACATGAGCTCCGTACCAACAAGACACCGCCTACGTTCAACAGGACAAATAAATTCACGGAAGGATTCCAGAGCATTATGGATAGCTATGGCATCGCGACTTACCAAGAGGTCAACCCCGGTTTGTTTGCCATCATCACTTTCCCCTTCCTGTTCGCTGTGATGTTTGGTGACCTCGGCCATGGGTCGATCACTCTATTCGCCGCTCTTTACATGATCATGAATGAAAAAAAGTGGGCGCAAGATGACCTCGGAGAAGTGAGTGATCGCGGCGAAAACGTACTCTTGACTCACCTTCCCACGTTAGATCACAGGGCTATTCTTCTTGTAAGTCGAAACGAGAGATGTCGCGGCCAAAGACGTACTAACGTGCATTCAGTGGCCGGTATATCATTCTTTTGATGGGGCTGTTCTCCGTTTACACCGGCCTCATGTACAACGACGTTTTCTCCAAGTCCCTTCACATATGGCACTCTGGATGGGATTTCCCTGAAAGCAATGGGACCGTCATTCATGGTGTCTCGAACGGACACGTTTATCCATTTGGCTTGGATCCAGCGTGGCATGGTGCGGATAACGCCCTGATATTCACAAACTCATACAAGATGAAGATGGCGATCGTTCTTGGAGTGATTCATGTATGTGACTCGTTGGTTTCATTTCACGATCTAGCCTGACACGGTTTCAGATGACATTCGCCTTGTGTCTGCAACTTTCTAATCACACCAAGTTCAAGCGGCCCTTGGATATTTACGCCAATTTTATCCCTCAGATGATCTTCCTCCAGTCGATCTTCGGATACTTAGTGCTTTGCATCATTTACAAATGGTCGGTCGACTGGTCGAGGGCCTCCACAGAGCCTCCGTCGTTGTTAAACATGTTGATTGCGATGTTCTTATCCCCTGGATCGGTCGACCCACAAAGTCAGCTGTACCCTGGGCAAGGGTTCATTCAAGTTGTCTTGCTTCTGCTCGCCGTCGTCTGCGTTCCCTGGATGCTGTGCATGAAGCCGTACTTCCTTTGGAAGGAAATGCAAAACATTCAGGGTCAAGGGTATGTGGGACTTGGTCATTATGATGGCCCTCGCGAGAGCTCCGACGAAGTTTTGGATATTGAGGAAGAAGGCAATGGTCGGATCATCGTTGAAGAAATGGAAGAACATGTGGGTAACTCGTTTCTTTCGAGTGTCATGTTGCTGAGAGATCTCGTTAGGAACAACATGACTTTAGCGAGATCGTTATCGAGCAGATAATCCATAGCATCGAATTTTGCCTCGGTTGCATCTCACATACGGCGTCGTACCTCCGACTGTGGGCACTCTCCTTGGCGCACGCTCAATTATCCGAGGTTTTGTGGAACATGACCCTGGAAAATGTTCTGGGAATGGAAGGGATTTTTGGCATCATTATCATCGTGTTCACGGGTGTTATGTGGCTTGTCCTGACAGTGTTTGTTTTGTGCCTCATGGAGGTACGAATCTGATAAACGTGCGTTAAAACAGCTAACCGTGACTTGATCTTGTCAATTATTAGGGTCTCTCGGCGTTTTTGCACGCCGTTCGTCTCCACTGGGTCGAGGCGAACAGCAAGCATTACGAGGGCAGCGGATACGTACGTCTTGTTTCGTGCTGACGTTTCTCATGGACAACGTGTGGCACACATGCTGATGTATTTCCGTACAGGCTTTCACACCGTTGAGCTTCGCCAAGTTGGATGAAAAGGAGTAGTCGCACATCATGGCCATGTTTTTATCTCATTTTGCAGAATGGCAGCCCACATTTTTGCACGAGGCACTGCCCCGCTGATCGCACACGTTTCGGTCATTTTTTTGTTCATTTTTTTTTTTTCAAAGTCCGATGGCGAGCGCACTTATATCTGCCGGTGTCCCGCTCAGGCTGTTCTGCATCCCCCCTCACTTTTTCCTTTCCTCCTTCATAGAGGTCTGTCCACCCCTGCCTCGTCGTTCGTGTTCTTATCTCCTTCTAGGCATTATAGACCATAGAGCGTAATAGATACCGTTCTTCGTTAAGCTTTTTGGAAGGAAATTTCACGTCTCTAGATCATCCCTAGGTATATCCTCGCCATAGGCGTCGTCCTCGCTTTCTAATGTCTTTCAGATTTTAGAAATGCCCGCCGTTACTGCGACCGCGACTACCGTTCCTTCTCCCGGCTCCCTTAAGGGTGTTGTCGACGGTCAAATCAATGTTGCTAACCTGTTCGTCGCCGACAAAGCCTCTCGTGATTCTGCTGCGAAGGCCCTTGCTTCTGCCGCGCAGAATAGCGGACCTACTGCCATTAGCGCAGTCGGTTTCACTGAGGCCGCCCTCAAGGCCCTCTCCGACAAAAAATCCCCGGCCGCCCGTGAGGGTGCAGCTGTGGCCGTTGCTGTGCTTGCCAAGGCCGGCGCAACAAAGGCCCTCGAACCCACTTTTATCGATTCGGGCCTTTATGCCGCGCTTATTGAAGGCTTTGCTGACAAGATGCCCGCAGCTCGTAATGCAGCAGTGGACGCTGTCAGGGGGTTCGCTGCTACGATGAACCCCTGGGCCACCGGCCTTCTTCTTCCTGCTCTCCTTCACCAACTCAAAACTGCTGGAAAATGGCAGATCAAAACTGGCGCTCTGGTCGTCCTGAACCAGCTCGTCATCAGCGCACCCCTCCAGACCGCTCGCCTTATGCCTGATATCATTCCCGTCCTTTCCGAGGTTATCTGGGATACCAAGGCCGACGTGAAGAAGGCAGCTCGTGAATCGCTTGAAAAGGCTTGTGCTTTGGTCTCGAACAAGGACATTGAACGCTTCATCCCGGCTCTGATCAAGGCTCTGATCAACCCGGTTGAGGAGGTCCCCAACACTATCCAACTCCTCTCCTCCACCACATTCGTTTCTGAAGTAGACTCCGCTACGCTCTCTCTTATGGTTCCATTGCTGTCCCGGGGTCTTAATGAGAAGCTCACCGCCACGAAACGTAAAGTTGCTGTGTAAGATGATAATTCGCCTTTGTGATCGCATCAAAGCTGATCACTCTTATATTTAGCATCGTGGATAACATGTCTAAACTGGTCGATTCTCCAATCACCGTTCGCCCTTTCTTGCCCAGGCTGCTTCCCGGTCTCCTGAAGGTTGAGACTTCCATCGGTGACCCTGAAGCACGTGGTGTGGTTGGCAGGGCAATCGCCACTCTTCGTCAAGTCGGTCAGGTCCCCGAGGGTGACGGAAGCGATCTTCCTCCTCTGCAGATTACCGAGCCTTCGCAACTGTCCTCGGCTCTATCTGCTGTCTACAAGAAGCTCGGCGCTAACGCACCTGAACTCACGAACGCTACTGTTGTATACGCATCGCGCCTTGCTGCGAACTTGGTCAACGTCAAAAACTTCGATATTTCGGAGTGGGAGTCCCTTGCGCCGTACCTCTCTTTCGTCGCTCCAACCCCATCCCCTAGCTCCGTCACAGGGGAATGGGCTGTGCGCTCAGCCTCCGCTAGCGATGATGACGACGACGTCCCCGAGGATGAAGAAGAGGGTGAAGACTTGTGCAACTGCCAGTTCTCCCTCGCCTACGGTGCCAAGATTCTCCTTAATACTGCTACCCTTCGTCTCAAGCGCGGACACCGCTACGGCCTTTGTGGAAAGAACGGTACCGGCAAGTCCACCCTCATGCGGGCTATTACCAACGGTCAGGTCGAGGGCTTCCCTTCCCCCGACGAGGTCCGCACTTTCTATGTCGAGCATGACATTGACGGTAGCGAGGCCGACACCTCTGTCTTGGAATTTATCTTGTCCGACAAGCGTATCCTTGCCTCCAAAGCAGAAGTCGTTACAACCCTTGCCTCTGTTGGTTTTGACGACAAGCGTCAGAAGCACCCTATCGGTAGTTTATCCGGCGGTTGGAAAATGAAGCTCGCCCTTGCTAGGGCGATGCTTTTCAAGGCTGACATCCTTCTCCTGGATGAACCGACCAACCACTTGGACGTGGTGAACGTCGCATGGCTTGAGAGCTATCTCGTTTCGTTGAAACAATGTACCTCAAGTGAGTGTCTCTGCTACTCGGAATAGTTTACTTTGCTAACCCTGACCACAGTCATTGTGTCTCACGACTCCGCATTCCTCAACAACACTATCACCGATGTCCTTCACCTTAACCGCTTCAAGGTTCGGAGGTATCGTGGGAATCTCGAGGCCTTTGTGAAGCATGTCCCAGAAGCCAAGTCGTACTATAGTCTTCAGGCCGCCGAAGACTACAAGTTTAAGCTCCCCGCGCCTCCTCTACTTGATGGTGTCAAGACCAAGGAGAAGAGCTTGCTTAAAATGCGCAAGGTTGGCTTCCAGTACCCTTCGCAACCTGTTCAGCAATTGTACGACATCACTCTCCAAGTATCCCTTTCTTCTCGTGTTGCCATTCTTGGTCCCAACGGTTCCGGAAAGTCGACACTGGTCAAACTTCTCACTGGAGAGATGGAGCCTAACAAGGGTGGTGAGATCTGGAAGCACCCCAACTTGGTGATCGGTTATGTTGCTCAACATGCCTTCCATCACATCGATAACCATCTCGACAAGACCGCTCTCGAATACCTGCTCTGGCGTTACCAGACCGGTGAGGACTTGGAAGAGATGGGGAAGGCAAGTCGTCAAATCAGCGAAGCGGAAGCACAGAAGATGAAGGACGGGGCCCTTTACATCTACGAGGGGCAGAAGAGGCAAATCGACGAGATCATTACCCGCAAGAAGTTGAAGCAATCATACGAGTACGAAGTTTCTTTCAAGGGGCTCAGCTCTTCCGAGAACCTTTGGATCCCCCGTGACGAGCTCGTCAAGCGTGGCTTTGAAAAGGTCGGTTTCGCTTTACCTGTTATCCGGTCCTGTATTAAGTCATTTCCCCTGTACAGAAAGTCTTGGAGGTTGATACGCGTGAAGCCCAACGCCTCGGTCTGCTTCGGCCTCTCGTTCGTAATGAGATTGAGAAGCACTTTGCCGACTTTGGTCTGGAGGCAGAGTTCGTGTCCCATAACACCATGCGAGGCCTGTCTGGCGGGCAGAAAGTAAAGATCGTCCTTGGTGCTGCCACATGGCGTCGTCCTCATATCATCTGCTTGGATGAGCCTACCAGTACGTTGAAAGTTCTGAACCAAGATGCGATTGCTTAGAGATTGCGTGCAGATTACCTTGACCGCGAGTCGTTGGCTGCCCTAATTGAGGCTTTGAAGGACTTTGAAGGAGGCGTTCTGGTTATTACCCACAACAGAGACTTTTCGGAGTCCCTTTGCAGCGAGTAAGCGTCATTCTCACTATCATCGTGACTTCGTCTCATCGATATTTTCTAGGGTCTGGGCCATGCGTGATGGCCACCTTGAGGCATCTGGTCACAACTGGGTTGAAGGACAAGGATCCGGTCCTCGGATTGACAAGAAGGACGGTGAGGAAGAGGATCAATTTGATGCTCTGGGCAACAAGGTCGACAAGAAGAAGACGAAGACGCTCACGTCCAATGAACGCCGCAAGGTTAGGCTTGAGCTGATGATCACTGAGAATTGCATTTGCTGACTCAAATTTATTCATTTGTACAGGCAAAGAAGGCCCGCATGAAGGGTGGCAAGGACGAGGATGATCTCGATGACCTCTAAGTCTTGTCTAGACTATCTGTTTTTCTTTCTTGTATCCTTTCTGTGTTGTGTCACCCATGTGCTTTTGTTGTTGTATCCTGCCATCATAGTATAATTCTACAAGCCTATTATTTCCCTCAGAACTTCAGCCTCAAACTCCTTTGGGCGTTCTATGCAGAACTTGTAGTGCAAAGCTGGCACTGTGATCATCGACGGAGAACTCGCCACCGCGCCAGCCAGGCTAAGATCCAAGGTTCGAGTCCATCAATCCGTAGGGGGAATAGGGCGGATGGCTTCCTCAGATATTAGATTCCGCCGTGGTTGGCGTATACGCTCTTAGCTCGTGCCTCCACAGGCGCCGGACCACATAAACATCAATGTCGATGCTCTCGCTGGGAACCACTTGCCTGGCCTGGCGGGAGCGAAACATGCAGGTCTTGAACCCCGAGAACCGAGACGGCGACCTCGACACAATGCACAACGAATCGACACGACCACAAGCTATCCAACCGTGTCGTAATAATGATGATGACGATGGCCGACATCAGTGAAAACCTGCTTCGCCCCCCCCCCTCGAGCTCAATCACTCAAAATAGCCTGCACCACGTTCGACACTTTGAGCTGCCTCAGATCCGTATAGGTCTATAAACGCGCCCACGGGCCCATCAGACCAACCCCGCTTTCGCATCGTGGGCAGACAATCACACGAACCTGACCACAGCCCACAAAGACGATGGGCTGTCCTGTGACATATGTCATGGAAAGCGCAGCGCCGACCTGGAACGCACACACAGAGATCAGTGGCGGGCTCCCCTTCCCCTGGATCTATATGCGCTGCCGTCCTCACCTTGTCGTCCACGGTGTCCCACTTTGTGATCAGCATGCCGTCGATACCGCGGCTCTTGCCCGTAGAGGCCGCCGAGAAATCGCGTAATGCACGGTCGAATTTGGACAGCTGGTCGACGGCCTCGTTACCTACCAAGGCTTCTCCGACGAAGAGGATCTTGTCCGGGCTGTTGACCGCGACGAGCTAGGACGAGGTCGCCGCGTCAAGGCACGTGCAACCTGAGGACAACGTTTAAATCACCTTGGCCAGCGCCCTCATCAGCGGCTGTATGCGTGTGCGGGAGTGTGAGTGATACGGAACGAGAGGGGGATCAAAGAACGGCAACGCGATACCTCATTGTCCTGCATACGACCGGCTGTGTCGATGAGCACCACATCGAAATCATGGTCTTTTGCTATACTGCGGCATCAGCTGGGCGGAAGCCCCGTCGGGACAAACCTACCGTGTGCGATCGCTTCCCTTGCAATCCCGGCAGCATCCTTTCCGTACCCTTTCTCGTAGAGCTCCACGCGGCCCTTTGCATCGGTAACGCCGTCCACGTCCACCATGCTCAAGTTGCGCACGTGGACTCGAAGTTGCTCAACAGCACCACTCCTGCGCACGACCCAGTTCAATGGGAGAACAAAAGCAAATATGACAGCACGTATACTCGCCGGAAGGTGTCGCAAGCAGCGATCAAGACGCGCAGGCCGTTCTGGATGAGCCAGAAGCAAACTTTGGACAAGTTGGTACTCTTTCCGACACCGTTGACACCAACAAAGACAATGCTATACGGAATTCGTTGTTGGGAGGACGTGAGGGGCGAAGTCAACTTCGTCCGAATAGACAGCAAGAGATCGGTGGAAGTTTTTGGTGTGAGGATTCTCGTCAACGAAGTTGACAATGCCGTGCGGACGGCATTGTTCGTTGCTAGACAAGGATTCAGCGCGAGGGTATCCTTTACGTCCGGGCACACACACATTGGAAGCTGCCAACCTTTTGGCCGACGAGGCTCTCACCGACACCGGCACATACCTTGTCCGCGATTTCTTTCGCGACGTTCTTCTTCATGAGATGCTGCTTCATACCTTCCAGCACAGGCCTCAGGTCGTCCTCGGTCAGGGTCTTGGACCCCGTCAGACGCGCAAACAGGGAACCCAAGGTACCCAGGGAGCTTGCCGGTTGCTTCAACGTGTCCGGTTGGAGTGCCCGCGCGATCACGTCGTTTGTCTCATCACTCTGTGAACCAAAGTCCCAGTCCTTGACCTCATACATCCCATCCTTGGTTCTCGTTCCCAATGAGGCCTCGTCGACGAGACTTTGCACGTCGAGCGTTGGACGCCCGTCGGCGCCGGAATCTGGTTTATCGAGACTAAAGTCCAGCGAGGCCATGTCGGATTCGCTGGGCGTCTCGTTGCCCCACTTTCGCCCTGCCTTTGCCTTCGTCTTTCGCTTGCTGGATTCGTTGCTGGACGGGGGTGAGGTGGTGCGATGGCCAAACTGGGCGGGCTCACTCTGACGTAGGGAGGCTGTCTCTCCCACTCCCCGACTCGGTGCGCGATACCCCCCTGCCACCGCGCCTGCCGCCACGACCACGCAACCGTTCTTTGAGCGCCTGGACATTTCGTGAGATCTGTTGCTCGTCTTGGGGGACGTCCGGGGACTCGGAGGGAACTGTGAGACAGATGTGTGTCGGAAGCAAGCAAGGATCGATGCAAGAACACACGTGTACTGAGATCGTCCAGAGGGAGCCTAGGCGTGCTCTGTTCGGGGTGAGCAAAGAACCGCAATCGCGACTTGCGTTCCTGCGTCACGCATGAACACGCTTATCGTGCGCTGGGATGGCGACCCCCTACCTGTGTGGCCTTTTCTTCGAACCCTCTGAGCAACTTGTCAAACACCTTGTCCCAACCGTCGAACGCCTTGGCGAAATTCCACGGGGTGGATGGATCCCGTGGAGCAGAAGCCTGTTTACCGTGATTGATGGCGTGCAGTGAGGCGACAAAGGTCGCAAGGAAGGGCTCAAAGAGCTTGATAAAGAGGGCCTTTAGGGCGGTGAGGAGGTCGTCGACGTAGGTGAGCTGCAAGATGCGCTGGTACGCGACCTGCGACCGGGTCAAGACGGGAGGGAGTGTGTGAGTTGGGCGGGGCACGCACGACGAAGATGAGCTCGAGGTCGTTGACGAACGTCCATTTCACCGCGTAGCCGTCCTTTTCGTATTTTTCCTCGGCGGTTCGGCCCTCGATGAGAGCCTCTCGGATGAGCGAGTTGACGGGCGATGCGGGGGAGGAGGCGATATGAGATGCGGCGGGGGTGAAGGAGCGGGACCAGAGGACGAGTCCGCCTGGGGTGTGCAAGCTCTGGCCAGGTCCTCGAGTGCGACGGAGACGGGGACGTACCCTTGTGCGAGATGGAGCAGTGGTCCAACATGCGAGCGTGCGCAGACTCGGAAAAAGACGCGCGAGGAGACACCACGCGAGTTGATTGTGTAATCAGACAGTGTACAAATGTGCATGCTTCAAAACTACTGCTCGTTCGTTCTTTCGTTCACTCATTCCGGGTCCGGTTGACGACGCAGAGGCTGCAGCGACGTTGGTAAATGCGACAGTCGGAGAGACTGCGGGGACAGCTCATCGAACGAAAAGCGTGGTGCGAACTGGAGGACCGAGTCCGACGTGCGGGGCGGGGACTGGGACCGGCGCACAGGCGACAGCTCGCTCGAGGCGATGTCCGTCTCGCTTCCCCACAACTCTTTCCTGCTCCCGACGCTTGCGCTTGGATGGTGCTGTGCGACGAGTGGCTCGCTGGCTTGCTGTGCGGAAAACCTCTGCGGCTGCAGCGGTCTCTCGATGCTGGGGCTCCGGGATGAGATGTCTGTCAGCATCACGTCGTCCGCGAACTTGATGTCTTGCATCGGCGAGAAGCTTTGCGAGAACGGGAGCGGGAGGGTGGGGGAATAGCGTGGGTGTAAGCCGCCCTTTTCGGGCAGTGCGGGCGTGTACTCGGCGCCCGACTCCAGGCGAAGGACAGGGGTGACACCATCCCTGAGGGAGTTGATGAACTCGGACGAGGGCGGTGTGCGTCTGCGCTTGCGCACGCGGAGGTAGACGAGCGCGGCGAGGATGACGAGTACGACAAAGACGACGCCCCCGACGACGCTGCCGGCGATCGTGCCTGCGTTGGATTTCGAGGACACGGCAGCGTCGACGGGCGATGGCGTGCTGCTGGGTTGTGTGCTGGTCGCTTCTGCTGCTGACGTCGACGTCGACGTCGGTGCCGATGTCGAGGTGGAGCGAACGTCCGTGCATTGCGAACCAGAGACGGTGCACTGCGACGTGCGCGTTGAAGCAGGCGGGGTGCAGTCACTCCCTGACGGGTCTGGACATGGCGTCTGGCGTTTCTGGCGAGGGGGTCAGCACACCCGGCCGAGCTGGCGACTGCGGGCTCACGACCTGACTGGGCTTACGGCTCGACATGGGCGACGATGGCGGGTACGAGAAAGAGGAGAGGGCCACTGGATATTTCTTTGGCCAGGACTCTGAATGATCCATCACCTGGCATCAGCAGTGCAGTGCCTCAGATCCAGAGTCCGGCCACGCTCCTCCTCCCTCTTTCACGTCCTACGCCCCCAGAACATGCGCGTCGTCCCCGTGCCCGTCCTCGAGGACAACTACGCGTACCTGCTCATCGACGAGCCCTCCGGCAAGGCTGCCGCGGTCGACCCGGCCGACGTCCCCAAGATCCAGGCGGCCGCGCAGCAGCTGGGGGTCTCGCTCGTCGCCGCAATCACGACACACCATCACAGCGATCATAGCGGCGGGAACGAGGTCTGTTCCTGTATGCGTTTTCTGTATCCCACACCATCTCACCACTCGTGCCCGGCGATCAGACTTTTGTCAGTGCTGCGCAGATGATTTCATTTATCTATATGATATCACGCTCGCTTTCCAGGCTGCCAAGTACCCCGGCGTGCCCATCTACGGCGGGAGCGCCCGGGTGCCTGCCCTGTCGCGGCTCGTCAAGGACAGGGACGAGTTCGTCGTCGGCGAGAGCGTTCGCGTCCAGTACGCTCGCGCGAGCGTGAATGCGCGCACGCAAACGCTGATTCTCGAACAGATGTCTGGCGACGCCGTGCCACACACAGGACTCGATCTGCTACTACATCACCGACTCGACCGACGAGTCCCGTGCCGGGGCGGTCTTCACGGGCGACACTCTTTTCCAAGGTGGGCACGCTCTCCGCCGTGCGCCGCACACGACCTTGACACGCGCACAAAGGGGGCTGTGGCCGCTTCTTTGAGGGCGACGCGACGGAGATGCACGCCGCGCTCTCGTACCTGGGGACGCTGCCCGACGAGACGGTCGTCTACAACGGACACGAGTACACCGCGGGGAACTTTGCGTTTGGAAAGTCGGTTGATCCCGCCAGCGCAGGCATAGCCCGGCTTGGCAGGCTCGTAGCGGAGAACAAGATCACGGCGGGGCTGTCTACCATCGGGGATGAAAAGGAATGGAACGTGTTCATGCGTCTGGACAGCGAGGCGGTCAAGTAAGCGGATGGCTCATCTCGTCTGGCCGTGATGGATCAACTCTGTGTGCAGGAGCGCCACTGGTGCGACGGGCGAATCGGCGATCATGGCCAGGCTCCGCGAAATGAAGAACTCGTTCAGGGGGTGAGACAAGAGGCACTTGCGAGGGAGCAGAGACTCTAGTCTAACAGTCTGTCGTAAACTATGGGAGATTTTCACACACAAGAGACCGTAGCAGATACAGGGCGAATGATGTGGAGGGCAGCGCGGGATCGTGATCAGCATCGTGGACATGGCGGGACGGAGGGGAGCGGACTAGCCCATGCCCACAAACTTTAACACGGCAGAGCGGGCGTACGGAATGTAAGATAGAGAGTACCAGACGTACGCGAGGTACTCGATGACGACAAAGACTGCGGGAGGGGTGAGCGAGACGGTCGGGCAGTGTTGACGGGGCTTACTGATGCAAAGCACCTGTGATGGGGCGTAAGCGAGGGGGCAGAAAGAAAGAGGGGGAGACAGACCTCGTTCCGGAGGACAAATGCGCCGACAAAGACGAGAACGATGGAGGCGAGGAAGATGATGGTGGCGACCACTCGGACGGGTTTGAACATCTGTGGCGGAGGGTCAGAGGAGGCAGGAAGGGGAGGCGGAGAGTTACCAGCTTGAGCTGGGTGGTAAACTGTGGGCGAGGGCGTTGGGAACGAAGAAGCAATCGGGGACGAATTGGCTCACCCCGAGAAGGAAGCCGGTGCCGGCAAGGGAGACGAGGATTCCGACGGAGTAGAGGACTGCGGGGGTGAGCGAGCGCGGGGAGGAGAAGCGGGAGACAGACCTGCGAAGCTGCCAAACTGGCCGAGGAAGAGGAGGATGCTGCCGAGGAGGCTCAGCGCAAAGCCGACGACGAGACTGCGGGGGCGGGTGAGCGCGTGGGCGTGCAGGAGGGGCAGCGACGGACCATCCGACGAAGCCATAGAGGCGCTGGGTGCGCGTGAGGCCGAGGAAGGCGAACGCGGACTCGCCCTCGAAGAACTGGGTGTCGGGGACGAGGCTGCCGGCGGACTCGAGGTTGAGCCAGCCTTTGGAGGAGGAGGAGGAGGAGGGCATGGTGGGTGTGGCGGTGCACGGCGCGACAGGTGGCCTCGTGTGTTCAACGAGGCGCACGCAACGACTCGCCCAGCGCTGAGAAAAAGCGAGCGTTGGTGTTGACGTTGATCCATCACCATCGTCGCCCGCGATGGACCCGACCCCGTCCCAGTCCCAGTCCCAGTCCTCCTCCCCCTCCCACCTCGACGCCCTCTTCCAGTCCATACACATCCCCCAGACGAACCCGCAGGGCAACAACTCTGCGCCCGCAACGCCTGCCCTCCCCCCGTCCGACTCGGCCTCGTCCCCCGCGTCCCACAGCCTCCCCCCGTCCGCCGCAGACAGGCAGAGCGCCCTCCTCTCCCTCCTCTACCCCGCCGCCACCTCCGTCCCCGCCCCCGCGGCCCCCCCTTCCCCCCCCCCCCCCCCCCCCCCCCCCCCCCCCCCCCCCCCCCCCCCCC
>JBBPTT010000114.1:0-52158 GCA_038094175.1 Boletellus aff. lepidospora
TGCTCAGGAACATGTCGGAGGTGACAACAAGATACCGTCTATATTATACTATGATCGCGAGGGCACTGTGAGAGCTATTGGTGCGGAGACGTTGCAACAGCACATCATCGACCAAGCAGAGGAAGAGGATTGGGTGAGGCTCGAGTGGTGAGTTGGATACAAGAGATTGCCGTTCTGTTTACCTCGGGGTTTCAAGGTGGAAGCTTCACCTGCGAACGAAGCACTTGGCGTCGTCGCACATCAGAGATGAAGACATCCCACCGCTTCCCGAGGGCAAAAGTGCCATTCAGGTTCTCGCTGATTTCATGCGGTATCTGTTTACATGCACTCGCAACTACATTATCGAATCTCATGCTAGTGGCGCCTCGATGTGGAGGTCCGTGGAAAACAAGATTGAATTCATTCTCACCCATCCGAACGGATGGGAAGGGTTGCAGCAACAGCAGATTCGTCGTGCCGCAGAGATTGCTGGGTTGATCTCTAGTGACGACGAGGATGCGAGTCGGATCCATCTACTCACCGAAGGAGAAGCCAGTCTTTATTTCTGCGTTACGAATGTTCTAGCATCGGACTCGCTCTCCAGTCTCCCCATCGTTCAGTCCAACGACCCTGAAGAAGATGCCGAGCACGAATCGGAGAACCAGGGGATTGTCATTATTGATGCTGGAGGTGGGACTATCGATCTGAGCGCCTACTCCGTGAAGCTATCGCCTCCGAGGGAATTCAAGGAGATTGCACCCGCAGAGTGTAGCTCCTCTTGCTGTCGATTCATTTTTTTTTCTGATATGCTGTTCCTCCAGGTCGCCTCCAAGGCTCTGTCTTTGTCACGCAAAGAGCACATGCATATCTCAAAGGTATGTATTCTTCAATGCTCAGAAGACTGTTGCTTAATGACATTATCAGGCAAGCTTGCCAACTCTCGGTACGGGTCACCCGACATCATCGAACAAATGAAGGATGTATTCGACAAGACTACAAAGCTAAGGTTCCGGGATGCTAACGATCCGCAATACATCAAGTTCGGGACTGTCCGTGATAAAGAGCCTGAATATGACATTCGTTCCGGTCAGCTCAAGTTAGCTGGGTAAGAATTCCACAGATTGAATGCTACCACTCATGCTTGTACAGAGAACATGTTGCAAATTTCTTTGAGCCGTCTGTGGAAGCAATCGCAGATGCCTTTCAGAAGCAACTGGATGCAGTGACAAGGTTGCAAATCCAAGTCAAAGTAAGATTTCCCTCGCTGTTGTGTTCTATTCGTGTAGCTTAATGGTACGCTGTGCAAGCATGCATTTCTAGTCGGTGGTTATGCTGCCAGCGATTTTTTGTATTGCCAGCTTCAGCAGCATCCAGTATTTTCGGACGTGCACCTATGCAGACCTTCCAGTCATGCGTATGTATTGTATACCAACGCGAATTTAGCCATGCTTATGGCCCCTTCAGTAACAAAGCCGTCGCGGATGGCGGTGTGTTGTCTTACATCGATCCACTCGTCACCTCGCGAAGTTCAAGGTTTACGTATGGCGTGAGATATAGCACAACCTACGCTCCTTCTCTTTCTGGTCATGAAGCGAGAAGACATAAGAAATTCACGTCAGTATCGGGGGAGACAAAGTTACCAGACGCCTTCGGGCCGATACTGATAAAGGTTCGTATTGGTTGCCGCTAGCAATCCTCTGGTCACTCTACGATTATTCCATCCAAGGGAGTCCAAGTTTCGGAGCAACAGGGATTTAGCCGGCGGTTTTCTCGCTCGCGACGTTCACGCTCTGAATTGAACCAGGTAAAGGTGCCCATTCTCGCATACAGAGGCAACCTTCTCGATCCCCGTTGGACGGACGAGGAACCTGGTAAGGTCTGGTGACATGGTGGCCAGTGCACACTGCTAACGATGGCCTTGGACCGAATGCAAGAGCGGTTCGCTACGATGTGCACTGTAGTCACAGACACCGCTTCTCTTGCACAATCTTTACGTCCCAAACAAGCTCCCGGAGCGGATGACTATTATCGTCTAGGTTTTGATGTCATCCTTTTATTTGGCCTAACCGAGTTGAAAGCGCAGATAAGCTGGACCGACGAGGTATGTCTCGTCCTGATTTCATTTGCAACTGTAGGCGATATTGCTGATGGCGATGCTCCAGGGTGTGGAGAAGAGGTACAGTTCCGAGGATCAGAGTCTAATGATGCGTTCTTGGTAACATGAGGACGCCGAACAGAAGTCCAGCCTCGATCGTGTACGACGATTAGATGTGACCCATCAACTGAGGGCGGGTGTCGTCGTGTTGTCTTTTTCTTTTTCTCCCACTTTGTACATTCCCTCCAGCCCACGCGATCTGTCGGCTTGTGAGGTCTGACACAAATTTCTTCCATCGCAACGTATCATGGCTTTTTGACCATCACCGTCATCAGAGAAGAGTTGCTGTTTCTCCATTTTCGTCGTCGTCGCACTTTCATTGGTGCGATGGCATAAATGGATCAACTATTGGCCACAACGATGTGATCCGGTTCAAGCAATCACCTTGAATCTCTGGAGCTCTGAAACTCCGAGGTGACTGCAATGGACAAGTACCGAACTCAAATAACCAGAGAGCGAGGCCACCTCGGTCCTTCAGTCTAGTTATCACATACTGGCACCGATGTACCCGGCAGGTCCGAAACGCCGTAGCATGTCGCGGTGGAGAATAGCCCCATGCTAATTTGTGCGCCGAAGGGCCGTCAATGTTCATGCCTCTTTTGAAGACTCGGGGGGCTGGTCCGTTCATCACCTCGCCCCCGCCGAGCGCTGAAAACTGAATGCAAAGCCGAACGCCATTCAGCGTCAACCTTCATAACTGTCCCGAAGACTGAACGTTGAGGTCTGACTCAGACTGAAACGTCACTGAAGTGTGCACGTCCCATTAGTAGTAAACATGACGGATGTGTTCGCTTGTCTTCATCGACGCCATGGTGCATGTGAACGAACACTGGTGTCAAGTCATGGCAGGTCGTCCTCGTGCTCCATCAAATTCTCCGTGCACCCACCGAAGAATCCAATTACCTGGTCACCGATGTGTGCCTGCTACGGTTCCTGTCTCGTGTCCATCAGCTGACTCGTGATCCTGACCTCACCGAGTTCTCCCCCGGCTCAACCTGCACAGCAACTTTGCACGCTCCCAACATGCCCTCCAAGGAACCGTACCGTGGCCCGTCTCGCAAGTTGGTGCTTGCTTTTGATGTTGGCACGACATACAGCGGGGTGTCGTACTGTATACTCGATCCTGGCGAGGTCCCAAAGGTCCTTGGCGTTTCAAGGTTGAGCGAGATTTTGTAGGGAAACCGATGATGCTGACGTATGGCCTATCCACAGATACCCTGCCCAGGAACATGTTGGGGGCGATAGCAAGATACCATCCATACTATACTATGACCGTGAAGGTTCCGTGAGAGCTGTTGGTGCGGAGGCACTGCAACAGCACATCATCGAACAAGCCGAAGATGAAGATTGGGTCAAAGCCAAGTGGTGAGTTCAGACTTGGAGGGTTCGTTCTAGATCACTACTCTGATCAAGGCGCTAAAAGGTGGAAGTTGCACTTGCGAACGAAACATCTAGAATCGTCACATATCAAAGATGAAGACATCCCACCCCTTCCTCAGGGCAAAAGTGCAGTTCAAGTACTCGCTGATTTCATGCAGTATCTCTTCGCATGTACGCGCGACTACATCATCGAATCTCATGCTAGTGGCGCCTCTATGTGGAGGTCCGTGGAAAACAAGATCGAATTCATTCTCACTCATCCAAACGGCTGGGAAGGGTTGCAGCAACAAGAAATTCGTCGTGCTGCTCAGATTGCTGGGTTAATACCTAGCGGGGACAAGCACGCAAGTCGGATCCATCTACTCACGGAGGGGGAAGCCAGCTTTCATTTTTGCGTCACAAATGTGCTGGCATCAAACTCGCTCTCCAGCCTCTCCGTTGCTCAATCTGACGACCCTGAGGTAGACGTTGACCAGGAATCAGAGCATCAAGGGATCATCATGATCGATGCTGGTGGTGGGACTATCGACTTGAGTGCTTACTCTGTGAAGTTATCACCTCCAAGAGAATTCAAGGAAATTGCGCCTGCAGAATGTGACATCTGCGATAGATCTGATCCATCGGTCCTACTAACATCCTGTCCTCATAGGTCGCCTTCAAGGCTCTGTCTTTGTCACGCAAGAAGCGCATGCGTATCTGAAGGGTATGTATTTTTTTTAATTACTGTCAGGGTATGTCACTACACTTCGTTGCCCCAGCCGAACTCGCCAACTCGCGATACGGATCCCCTGAAATCATTGAACAAATGACAGATGTATTCGACAAGACTACGAAACTGCGGTTCCGCAATGCTGACGATCCACAATACATCAGGTTTGGCACTGCGCGTGACAGAGAACCACAATACAACATTCGTTCTGGTCAGCTCAAGATAGCTGGGTAAGTAGTTCCTCGGAACCAAACCGTATCGCTAACTCCTGTACAGTGAGGATGTCGCAGAGTTCTTTGAGCCGTCTGTGGAGGCGATTGCAGATGCCTTTGAGAACCAACGGCAAGCAGCAATAAGACTTCAGATACAAGTGAAGGTGAGATTATCCTCTGGGATTGCACTTCGCGTGTGTAGAGTGAGTTTCTTTTTTCCCATTCGCGTTAGCATGCTTTTCTGGTCGGTGGTTACGCCGCCAGTGACTTCTTGTACTGTCGTCTGCAGCAATATCCAACATTCTCGGACGTGCATATATGTAGACCTTCGAGTCTTGCGTATGTACTATCATATACCAATATGTTTTGCTTGTGTTGATCAATCCTTTAGTAACAAGGCAGTTGCAGATGGCGCCGTATTGTCTTACATTGACCCACTTGTCACTTCCCGAAGTTCAAGAGTCACGTACGGTATCGAATGTAATAGGCCATACACTCTTTATCTTTCCGATCACCAAGCAAGACAACACACGCAATTCACTGCGATATCGGGGAAGAAAATGTTACCAGGTGGCTTCCAATCAATATTGACAAAGGTTTGCATGGGCCAGTAGTTGTAACCATTCTAATTATCTGACGACAGGGCACCCAAGTTTCAGAGAAGAAAGAATTTAGCCAATCGTTTTGCAGAGTCCGGTCATCGCGCTCTGAATTGACTCAAGTAAAGGTGTCCATTCTCGCATACAGAGGTAATCTCCCCGATCCCCATTGGATGGACGAGGAACCTGGTAAGGTCTGGTGACATGGTGGTCAATGTGCACTGCTAATGATGGTCTCGACTCGAACGCAAGCACGGTTCGCCCCACTGTACAATGTAGTTGCAGACACGTCCTCTCTTGCAAATTCCCTGAGTCCTAAGCCAACTTCCGGAGGGCGCGTCTACTATGAAATGGTTTTCCGCGTGATCTTGCTCTCTGGCTTGACCGAGCTGAAGGCGTTGATAAGCTGGGTTGACAAGGTATGCCCTTGATCGTGGTCTCACATTTGCAACTGTGGACAACTTTGCTTACGACGACCTTCCAGGGCGTGGAGAAGAGGTACGAGTCCGAGGATCAGAGTCGGATGATGCTAACCTGAGAACGATCCCGACAGAGGCCCGGCTACGATCGTATACGAAGACTGACGACTAGCTGCGACCTATCAACTGCGGACGGCGTCCCTCAGGTTTCTTTTTATTTTCCCCTTTTATCCGTGGCATCCAGTCCACGCGCGATCAGTCGGGTTTTATAATCAGACGTTCCTGTATCCGATATGTGTCATAGCTTTTTGATCATCACCATCAGCGCGCTTGGTGTGCGGCCTGCGAACCAACACCCACGCAATCGTATCCCCGCGCGCACGTCGAGGCGGTCATACCCATATGGCACTCCGTCAACGACGGTCACAGCATTGGCAGAACAAGGTTGAATTGACAATATAAGCTTTTTTTTTTCTTTTTGGATCCACTTTTGTCCCGTATCAGAGGGTGAGATCTTTCGGAGACCCCATGTGGGACATTCGTGAACTACACTATTGAGGCGGGCCCCGGTGCCCTCTGCAACCTCTGACCGGGCGAATGCCCCAATGTGGTTTCCCCGTTGGTCCGCCGTTCTCGCCGGTCGTTCCAGATGCCACGATCCCCGCTGCACTGCGTAGTCGTGTTTGGCTTAGCGTTGTGGATAGGTTGTGCTGGGTGTCGGGCTTGAGGACGCGTTAGCGAGCTCCAGGCTTGCCAATATGATAAGCTTGACAACCGTGGGTTGTTGCGCGTCCTTGTGTGCGCACACAGCTCGAGCCTAGACACCGCCGCAGGTGCGGTGGCCCAACAACTGTACATATTGACTTCTAGACAAAAGACCGCTCTACATGCAAAAAAGACAATAAACATCGTTTGACAAACAGATGGCCTCTTTCATCCGTCCGGTGGTGACTCATCAGTCCTCCTCCTGGGGTGCGACAGAAACGGTCAACGGCAACTGTCCACCGCAGTCGAACTCGCCGTCGACCATCGGTGCCATCACGAACGCGGGCTCCCGGAGAATTCGACCCATCTTGGCCGTCGGCACGAACTCGAACTTGCCCACGAGTTCCGCCAGGAACGCCTGAATTTCGATCACGCTGTGAGTTTTGAGCAAGTAAAGAATAAACACGAAAGTCAGATCAGAAATGTCGTTGCTAAGAATCAAGACGGATCCGTACGCAAATCGCCATCCCAGGCAGGCACGGGTGCCGCTCAAAAATGTTAATCTGTTGTCGTCGTCAGCATGCATCATTGACTCATCACCGACGCGTACGAGGGTGTGGCACAGAAGAGTCGTACAAGTTCGAGTATACGCCGACGCCGGCGGATTTCTTCTCGTCCATCGAGCCGTCTAACCACCGATTAGGATTGAACGTGTGTGCGTCCTCTCCCCAGAGGTCTTTATCACTGTGGCATCGCCAGCCGCCGTCAGACGATGTATATGCACGTATGCGAACGATGTGGCTCACCGATTGTATGCGGCGACGGACACTAGGATTCGGGTGCCCTTGGGGACGGCAAGTTCATTGAGCAAGTTTCCTGATTCAGTGACGATCGGCTTGGAAAGCGGAAGAACGTCATCTTTGGTGGCAATTCGCTGAATGTGTGGTGCCACGGGGTGGAATCGCAGCCCTTCCTATCGCGATCAAAGGAAGGACCCAGGGTGTCATCACGGCGCCTGAAGAGCAGAGACAACGCATCCTATTACCTTGATCACAGCATTCAAGAAAGGCATCCCTTCCAGGTCTGCGAGCGTAAGCTCGGAGTCCCCGCGCAGTTGGGCGGCAGCAGCAGCGGCATTTCTGATTTCAGCTCGAAGTTTAGATTGCATGCTGGGGTCCCGCGCAAGTTCAAAGAGGATCCAGGAGATGGAATTCGCGGTGGTTTCGTGCCCCGCGAGTAGAAGTGTGCTGTATGCACCGTATTCGTACTTGTCAACGGCGCCCAGGGAATATCGACCACGAAAAACCTACCATACCTGAGCCAGCAGCTCCTCGTTGTTCATCTGACTCTTGGTATTTGCACCCATGTTGGCCTTGACTGTGAGTCACGCGTCAATCGACATCTAGCGACTGGACGACGAACCCACCAAGAAGGGTGAAGACATCCCGATTCCCCTTTCCCTGCAAGAGCGCGCCCGATTTCTCCTGTACCATTTCCTTTGCGATATCCGTGACTGTTTTTTTGGCGTCGCGTGCACGTGCCAATCGAGGGCTGGAACTATGATCGGTGACCCACTCGAGGATGCCTGGGGGCAGAAATGCCGAAGCGGCTTGCGTGAAGACTTGCTTTATTGAAGGTGTTCCGAAAATGTCACAGCTGGAATAGTGTCGTCTGACAAACCGAAAAAAAATGCGAATGTAAGCTAGACTGACCAGTAGTTTTCATACTTCTTCGCAATTGGATGCGAATCATCCTGGATAGTATTCAGTTGAACGCCAAACGCAGCTGTCGAGATGGTGAGCAAACTGGGCGTATCTGTCAGAAGAAAAGGCATCATACCCTCGCCGATTGAATCCAATGCTCCTCGCGAGAGCCAGGATACAACATTGAATTCAGCTGTCGAACCGTTGTTACTCCCGATAGCTTCCAGCCATTTTGTGCTCATGGCCTCAGCGCGTTCCTTGAAGATTGGGAACCACGCCTTGGATTCGGGCCCTCCGAACCCTGGAAGCATGATCCTCCTCTGTCGTTTGTGGTCCTCGCCTACCGTGTAATCAGTTTAAATGCAATGAAAGGAAAGGAACGTGGTTTAACCATCTGCCCAAAGGAGACCCTTGCCGTTGACCATGCGCGACATGACACGGAGATGGGGTTGCTTTGGATAATGGTACGCAGATGTGTTGAAAATCGTTTGCAGCGCTTTGGGGTCGGCGATCATGAGTTGATTTTCCTAGTGTTCACGGAGACATTGTTGGGGGTGTGCATGAACACTGTGATCCATCAACTCACTCCGAAGATGCCCTTATACCGAACGACGTTTCCGTAAAGTCTTTGCCATGCAAAATCTGCTTCACCAACTGGACGTTGGTATATTTCTGGCAAGTGGCCTAGACAGACAGTGTCAAAGATAACATGACTTGGGCACCAAAAGAGCCTCTACCAAGGGCGAACGACGGAGAAGGGGGTCCACGGATCGCGGACAAAGACGAGCGGGTGAAACGCCTGAACAGCGCATAGAGGAGAATGAGGGCAACCAGCCCGGCCCCAGCGGTAGAGAACATGGTGGGGAAGAGGTGCTACGGACATTGCCTCGCATCGGGAGACTTTATGAAGTCCTGCATGATGACAATGGTGAGATCAAACGGAAAATCAAAAAGACGGCCAGAGTGATGTATGTGACTAGCAAGCGGTGTAACTTTGGGAAAAAGGAAATCTGATGGGTTCCCTGGCTGTGGTCGGCTATGTAAAATACCTCCATGCACAGATGGTTCAGTATACGATACTATCAGGAAAGCACACCGTGTTCCACCGCCATCGTGTCAGTGGAACGCCACCGCATCGTATTGTCAAGTAGCCAAGTTTTCCACGTGCTTATTGGCCAAAGCCAAGCGGGTTATACGTTGCGTCGACGTGCCTGTGCGCTGTGAGGTTACTGAGTTCGCGGGAAGACACTTCATCTCTGTGGACGAAATGTTCTTGGCCTATCCGTCTTTTGTCGTGCGTTGCTGAGCCAACGTGATGGTGATGGTGTAAGTTGGCGCCAACCTTTTTCCGTTGATGGTCCTTTGGATGTTTGTTACTCTCCTTTAGGAATGCACGCCTGGGACACGGCATTTCGTTGTTCCGCGCGGTATGATAGTACAACAATTCAATTCATCTTTCGAGGCGAGTGACGAACCCCGACGACCCATTTTGCTATGTTTAATGCCAAGGCTCGAGTCGCCTCTCCGACCCAACAGCGACTGCCGGAAGCGTCGCAGTTTACGAAGATTCGTCCACGTCACGATAGCCCGACCGAGGTCGTGTTCTAATTCTGTTCGGTGATGCCCGTGGTCGAGTTACCGTGCCATGGGAAGTTCCTTCCGCACACAGAAGCAGTCATGGTTCCAGTCAAGACTCTGGACGCGAGTCGCAAGCATCACGTCGACTGTCTTGCTCGTTGAACGTTGGGCATTCGGACCACAGGAATTCGGATGGAAAGTCGCCAGTCTCAACGCAATGTCGTATCCACGACCTTGTCAGACCTGTTCACTCCGCTTCGATGGGAACGCTCGAGCTTGCCACGACACATATGAGGTAGGTCGAGGGTAAGAGATACACCGGACCGCCGTGGTGAGTCTACTCTCAGGTAGTTTGGAATCTGACACGAGGTTTGTTGTCGCTGAAAGGTCGAAGAGGCTGGCCATGCCTCCTAATAAACCGTCCCGAGTATGGACAGATTCTGTGCTCTTATTTGCGTATCCCCGATAGTCTGCATGCGGCCTGTGCACTCACGTCCGGGTTATCGAGTCATATGTTTAGGCGAAAATCGATGGAAAGCTATGTCGCATGCCAGATGGTGCAATGAGTCGTACGATCCCTCGGGCTCTAAGAAAAAGTCCAAAAGATGGGTAGGCGCGTTTCGATTGGACTAGCTCTTCTACAAGTCCGCCAGGGTCATCGCTGATGGTGGCACGTCGTCATCTCGGGCAACGCCCGCATCTGCGGCACATCGCCCGAGATCCACTCGCCCCCGGCGTTCGCCAACGGGTTGCGAAGAAAGCATAGCATCGGTTGTCGTTGCATTCTAATGCGGAGCACATCGGTCATCGTGTACGGGAGCGGAGCTCTCCCGTCGGGTTGCATGTCACAACATGGTTGGTGGTATCGGTGATTGGTAGTCCTACAATGACCGACGTAATTCGTATGATGCTGGGCATGAGATGACGCGCCGCAGTTCTACTTTCCGTTTTTCAGCACCGCGCCCTACGGTCGAGCGGCAGTTTGTTAGTGAGTGTGAACGTAGCAAGAGCCTCGTGTGGCAAGGTGACGGCCAGGCCACGGAAACAGTACTTGTGTGGGGGACAAGGGCTAGACTCGATCGGTTCTCGTTGTCAGCTGTGTGACGGTCTGCCTCGCCTTATCCTGCCGTAGCACAGGGCGCCAGAAGCTGCACGAGCACCGGCGTCGACCCTTTCTCCTCTTCCACACGCTTCAACGCGGGCCAATCGTACATCTATCCAAAGGCGACTACAGAAGCAACCACCATCCACGCATGCCAGAACGACAACCCTATCAGGGACCCGCCCGAAAGCTTGTGTTGGCCTTTGATGTCGGCACAACGTACAGTGGTGTCTCATACTGTATCCTCGACCCAGGCGAACCACCAGCCATCTATGGTGTCACACGGTGAGGAACGAGAATATGCTCGCATTGCTTTCATTGTACTTATCATGCAAGCAGCTTTCCTGCCACAGATCACGTCGGGGGAAACTCCAAGATACCATCCATCGCATATTACGACCAGGAAGGTGCTCCTCACGCATTCGGTGGCGAGGCGCTGCAGGAGAGCATAATCGAGAAAGCAGAGGACGAAGGGTGGGACAAGATCGAATGGTAAGCGACCACAGTTGCCAACTTTTCACTCACCACCCACTGAATCGCGGGACGCTAGGTGGAAGCTCCACCTCAGACCCAAGAACGTAGCCACCAGTCACGTTAGCGACCAAGATATCCCATCGCTTCCGCCAAACAGGACCGCCCTACAAGTCTTGGGAGATTTCATGGGCTATCTCTTCCAATGTACAAGGACGTACATTCAAGAAACTCATGCGAGCGGGGCTGAGATGTGGAATTCGTTTGGGAACAATATCGATTTCGTCCTCAGTCATCCCAATGGGTGGGAAGGTCCACAGCAAACGCAAATTCGACGAGCAGCTGTTCTTGCGGGATTGGTTCCTGACTCCCCAACGGGACAAGCCCGAATTCAACTGGTTACGGAAGGCGAGGCGAGTCTGCACTTTTGTCTAAACACGGAGAAGACGGCTGGTGCATTCAAGGTAACGCACATGTTGGCGTTCGGCGAATGGAGCTGAAAACCATTCTTAGGAAGATCAAGGTGTCATGATTATTGATGCGGGCGGTGGAACGGTCGATGTCAGCTCCTATTACATGACAACACCCCCCACGTTCCAAGAGATAGCACCCGCAGAGTGTAAGCAGGCGTGCGATTCAAGTCACTTGTACTGACGGACCGGCATGAAGGCCGCTTGCAAGGAGCAGTCTTCGTCACCAAACGTGCTCAACAACTTCTCACAGGTAAGCAGGGAATGGAGATACGGTTGGATGACCTTTCTGATCGTGTTTATATAGTGAAGCTCGCTGGTTCCAAATACGGGACTCCGGAGGACATCGGACAAATGACAAATGAGTTTGACAAGACAACGAAACTGCGCTTCAACAATCCTGATGAACCATCTTATATCCGCTTCGGATCTGTCAAGGACCGCGATCTCCAGTTTAACATCAAGTCTGGACAACTCAAACTGCCAGGGTAGATGGTCCTTGCGCTCTACCAGCTTTCAAACCACTAACTTGTGTGGTCTGTAACCCAGAGCCAGTGTTGCGACCCTTTTCGAACCCTCTGTGGCAGCAATCATCGCGGCCGTAGAAAACCAGCGAAACCAAGCAACCAAGCCTATCGATGTGTGTCTATCTTGAACTCCAAGGCGAGGAGGCTGACAACCATCGAGTCCATCTTCCTCGTCGGCGGCTTCGCTGCGAGTGATTGGCTCTTTTCGCAGTTGCAAGCGCACATTGAGCCACTGAACCTCAATTTCTGTCGGCCAGATAGCCATACGTGCGTTTCAGTCAAGAATGATCTATATTCGTGTATGCTTACGCCGGATCTACCAGAAATAAAGCGGTTGCGGACGGCGCTATCGCATTTTACCTGGACCATAGGGTTTCTGCACGTGTTTCCAAGTTTTCGTATGGCACTCGGTGTGCCGTAGAATTTAACAAGAATGACGAGCAGCACAAACTTCGGGTCGCGTCTGCAGTCCCACGTCCGTCCGGACGCATGGTCCTCCCAAACGCGTTCAGCGCGATATTGCAAAAGGTACTTGGCTTGTAGCCTGTGGTCAGTCGAAACTGACATGGAATGGCAGGGAACCACGGTATCTGAAACAAAGGAATTCCGGAAGGACTTTATCACAGAAAGCGCAGAGAGGACTTCCTGTAATACGATCGCTACGGAGATTGTCTGCTACCGCGGAAATGGAAGCAACCCCCGCTGGATTGATTCAGAACCGGGTAGGTCGCTGCTAGACAGTCGGCGTGTAGATATTGACCTTGCTAACAACCCATAAAGGGATGTTCTCCACTCTATGTACCGTTCATGCTGACACGTCCCAAGTGTCCAAGACGCTCAGTCCCCGGCGTGGTTTTGCGGGATTACAGTTTTACAGGCAGCAATTCAGCATCGTGTTGATGTTCGGATTGACTGAGCTACACGCACGAATCAGCTGGATGGAAAATGGCGAGGAGAGGAGGTAGGACCCTCGTTGTGGTATACATTGTTCCATGCTGACGAGCGCCCAAAAAGTGGCCCTGCAACTGTTGTATTTGATCAAATCGTGGAGGAGCTCTAAGGCGTTCCGCACTAGTCACCGGTTTCGCTCGCGGACCACTTCAGGCAGAGATTCCCCCTCGATCAACGCTCTAGCCTGTTGTCGCCCCTGCTTTTGTTGTCAATCTTCTTACTGTCACTGTTCATTGCTAGTCAGGGTCTGTAATGCTACGAGCTGAACAACACAACAATGTTGTTGGTCGTCAAGGAGAACGTCCTCAGATAGGCTAATTCGTAGTGCCTTGGTCGGACTTTGAAGTGGGCACTTGTCACTCAACCGGCACCATCCACCAGACACAGTGCAAGCACAATCATACCACGGGCCAAGGTGATGAGAATATGATACTAAGGTTGTTCAGGTTCTTTTTCAATAGGCGCATGACCTTAGAACGGCGCTTGATCTCATCTCTAAACCTTGGTTCTTGCCAAGACTTGGCACTGTGCCAGGAGGTACCGCCTAGAAGCACACACATATATTCAGATGGAGAGGCGGTACGGCACTAGAAATTCAGGTTTGCTTGGCCTCTGAATGTGGGCACGACACATCCTCGGTGTTCGTGATTCAGGATGACCACTGCCGGTACACGCTTCATCACCGCAGCGTCATACTGGGGTGAGCACTTGTCAATATTTTCTTTTCTTTTCTTTTCTTTCTCTCTTTCTTTCAAATTCCCATTGCGGAACAATGCACCAGTTTGGTCTCTTGGTGGGCAACGGACATCTCGCGGCTGTCACGACGGTGTCCCTGCTTCGCCCAGAGGAACATGTCCCACATTATAGTGTACAGGGGCGTGATACCAGGCACGATCGAGCGGTGCCTGTCGTGCGCTGGGGGCCCAAGGGTGGAATAGGGCACTTGAAACGCCGATTTGAAGTCACGCAAGAGAGCAGTCAGGGCGCCGCTGGTTGTGCGGTCAACATGTTGTCAACCCAGTCGCTGTGTTCAGTGCTATGGGCTGGCATGGGAGAGTGAAAGGCACGGGAATCAGGGGGGACTTTCTCCAATGGCGACTTAGGAGGTTGATTCCCCTCGCGTTTCACGACATGTGGAGGAGTGACCCCGCGATCGATAGGCACGAAAGCAGGCTGGAAGAAGAGTGTGTTAGTATCACAGTTCCAGATACTGGTCACTTTAACTTGGATGATGGGCGAAGCCAATCACTCCATTTGCAGAGTTGGTCCGTGTGTGGGAGCAAAATGCACATCACCCGAAGTTGACCGTTGGTTGTCTTGGCGGTCGGCCAAAGAGTACGAGCCAAGGTAAGGGCTCAGCTCTCCAAAACTCCGATCATTTATGGAATAGTTTTACTGACGACATACGCTATGCTATCGCAGCGAGCCCCCAACAACGCCCATCAAGCAACACCGCGAATGTGTGCTCACTTTCATGTTGGGGTTGGGGAGGGGCAGGCTGAACCCGACGCTCACGGACTGTTCGGATTTGGCGTGCAGGCGGCTCAAGATGTAGCTTGCCACACTTGGACAGTGTAGCAAGTCGAACAGTCGCGTGTGTCTAGCTCTTTTAGGAAAACTGCCAGATGAACCTGAACCTCACGGTAACCCGACGCAATGTGAGTGAGAGTTGCACTCGTGCGGGCAGTTGGTGGCATGAACCACCCGCTGAACTTTCTTCTCATCCCGTATAAGCTGTTCTCGGACCATCATCGCTCGTTCGTTTACTGTTCCACACGATGCTAGTTCTCTCACTTGATCGAAAATAGGCGGCAAGGTGTTTTTACGTATGTAAGGCAAATGGCAACCGTGTTTGGTGTCTTACTCAGGGTCCGAGGGACTACCTACGACTCGGACATGCCGCGAAGGGGATTAGGTGATGTGAATGATTGCTATGGTGCGTGGTCACTAAACCCAATCATATTTTTGAGGGCTCATATATGCACCTGTGCCTCTTAAGATCATGGTAATCTTCCCCATGCTTGACCAACAGTGAATGCTATGTTGAACAACATACCACTCCAATCGGATGTGACTCGAATACAAATGTGTTCAGGGTCGTGGTTTTAGCAACCTCTGGGTTGGTGGAAACGGGTGTGTTCCTCACTCGACCACCTGCAATCATACTCGCGTCAGTGTATGTGTCATCTATATTGATGCATGTCTGCTGACGTTGCTTCCTGTGAGTTTCCAGGTCGCTATTGCCATCAAAGGCCCATGCACAGTCGCAGACTATCTTAGCTCCCAATGAAAAAATTAAGATCAGCCGGGGGGAAGACATGGGTGTGTTAATGGACTGTGTTCTGTAAGCTTTTGCTCGAAGACGTGTTGTGTGGTCTGGTTTATACGGTTGATAGCATGATCAAGCGCTCGTGATAGCGTCCACATGGATCTCGGATATATGTCGGACCCATATGTCACGATCCTGCGGCCAATTCAATTCAATTCAAACAAATAAACATCCGATAAACCCAGCATGTGGTGGAGACCGGGTTTATTTCCAACCCCCCTCTACTACCTCCCCTGCCATCTCGCACGTCCTCATTCGGTGACATCGTCGTTGCACGCTCATCGGCATGGCTATAACTACCTATAAGATCCTGGTCGGATCGTACACAGACCTGATCTACACCCTCGAGTTTGATCCTGCACTGTTTGGGGCACCCGCACTCAGGTATCTCTCAGCAGCCAAAGTCGGCGACTACCCATCGTGGATCGAGGCACATCCATCCGACCGCTCCTTGATCTTTACCAGTCTGGAGCAGACGCCGGACGGCCAGATCGTCGTGGTCAAGTACGACGAGGATGGAAACGGCCGCAAGATCGACGAGGCGACGTGCTCGAGCGGCGGTGCTGACCCCTGCACATTGCTCGTCACTGAGGACGAGCTCCTGATCGGAAACGTACGTCCAAGCTCACTTTTCTGTCATGATGTATGCCGTATCGCGTGGAACGGCAATTTGCATTTTTGTTGGAGGGGCGAGTCTTAATCTTACACAGTACTCTGACGGTACGTTGGCCGCGGTGCCGATCTCCACGAGTCCGCCGTACACGCGCCCTGCCGACCTGTGGACCCTTACGTTTCCGTTTGAGCCTGGACAACCTGCGGGCCGGAATCCGGCTCGACAAGAGAACGCACATCCTCACCAGACAGTGTTGAACCCGCTGAGCACGACCGAGAAAGAGCTCCTCGTTCCCGATCTGGGTTCTGATCGTGTGTGGCGACTCACCAAGCGTTCCGACGGACAACATTGGTCCGTCCGGGGCTTTATCAGCACAGAAACCGGCGGTGGGCCTCGACACATCGCGATATACGGTACGTTGCCGCGCCTCTGGTGTCTTTTTTTTTTTGAAACGCTGACCACGGACTCCGCTGCGACTCGATGGTGAACGATGGCAATGATGATGAAAAGGAAATACGTTGTATGTCTTACTGGAGCTCGCTTCCAAGCTGGCAGTATACAAGTTCCACGCGTCTGTGGAACAGCCCCTGACGCATCTGACCACCGTGTCCACGCTCAAAGAGTCTCCGACGCCGGGCGGGATGAGCGCCGCAGAAATATTGATACCGAAACCAAACGGCTCATTTCCGACTGCGTACATCTACACCTCGAACCGAGATGACCCACACCCCGAGGGTGATACGATCGCTGTTTTCTCTCTGGAGAAGGGAGAAGAACATCCGGAACTAGTGACAGAGGTGCGCACGGGGATGAGACACGTTCGCGGGATGGCGTTTGGTGGAGAGGATGAAAAGTGGCTCATCGTTGGTGGTGTCGGAAGTGCAAACAAGGGCGTGGGTGGCAATGAGGGAATCAAGATATACGAGCGAGTGGAAGGGGGGAGAGGACTTCGACAAGTTGCTGAGCTTGTCGGACGCAAGCTCAAGGCGGCCAGTTTTCTCTGGTTATAGCAGTTTTTATAGTGACAACGGTGCGTGTACGATAAATGTTCGAACTGTAATGATGTTACAGTACCTATCCAATGACGCCACTGTCCCGAAGTCGTGCAAGCTCCTCGGTATCCAATCCGAGTTCTTCTCTCAGAACCTCGTCCGTGTGCTTCCCGAGATCGGGTCCGGCCCATCTCGTCTTCGCACCAGATCCCTCCAATACCGGAAAGACGGCCGGCATTTTCACATTCCACCCACTCCGTCTCACCAACCCATACGTCCTCCACAGCTTCTCGCGCCTTCACCTGCTCGCTCTCCATGATCTCCTTGACGCCGACAACACGACCGACCGGAACACCGGCCTTGCTCATCGTGTCCAAGACCTCCTCTGCCGGCCGTACTTTCGTCCAGTTAGAAATGGCTTCTTCGATCTCTGCTTGGCGGGCAACACGGTGATGATTCTGCGCATAGTCAGGGCCAACGAGGTCCTCGCGACCAAGAGCGCGCATCAGGCGTGTATACAACGTGTCGCTGTTCGCCCCAATGATGATGTAGGTCGGTGCAGAGGACGCGGTGGACGATGATAGACAAGGGTACGCGTTCGTGGGGACGATGCCCGTCAACGAGGACCCAGATGGACCGCGAACCTGCAGAAAGTATATAAACAAAGGGAAATCACACTGTCAAATTCATGTTACCTTGCCTTTGCGATCGTACTCTGGGATGATGCCTTCCATCAGGTTCAACATGCTATTCACGCGGGTCAGCTAATCTCTGATAAAGGAGGACAGATACGCACCTCTCCATGATACTGACGTCGACAATCTGACCGCCCTTCTCCCCCTTGGAGATCTTTTTTTGCCTAGAAAGAAGTGCCAGGACCTATACATTGTTCCAGCACCGTTACACGAATGAATTTGAATGGGCACTTACCGTACCGAAGGCAGCATGCAGACCGGCAACGGAATCACCCAAGCTCATATTCGGTCTTACAGGTGGCCCGGACAGCGTATTCGTTTCCGGATCCACGAAACCGTTGATGTATCGGAACCCAGACTCCGCCTCGCAGACCGATGCATATCCAGGTCTGGATGACCATGGGCCCGTCTGTCCATATCCACTCACCCGTGTGAATATGAGCGACGGATTGAGTGAACGCAACACCGAGGGACCTAATCCCCATTTTTCCAGAGCTTGGAGAGAAAAAGAAAGAAAGAAAAAAGAGAAGCATTGGCGAACGCTGAACGATCACACACGAAGCCACTTGGCCTCACTTCCTGGTTTGAAGTTTTCGACGACGACGTCGTTCTTGATGGCGAGCCGTTTCACAAGCCTTTGGTGCGAGCGTGCACAGTGGGTACGCGTGAACGGCCGGATATCATCGGGGAGTGCGTGTCCACGTACGCTCTTCCCTCGTCCTGCCTCAGGTCGATCGCCACGCTCTTCTTGTTCCTTCCCAAGCTCCGAAACCATGGACTGACGCCGTCGACGTCGAGCTCTCTCCACACCCGCAGAGGGTCCCCAACGGAGGGCGGTTCGATCTTGATGACCTCTGCGCCAAAATGACTGTCGGACATCAAGGAAAGTGTGTAAATTCACTATTCGGGAACTCTGCCTGCGTTCACTCACCCGAGAAGTTGTCCACAGAACGGACCCGCGATCACTTGACCGAGCTCCAAGACGCGGATGCCAGAGAGTGGGAGCTCATCTTCGGCATGTATCGACGCAAACGGTCTGACTCTGGAAGGTATGCAGCATGCAACATTGAACACACGCGCTAGCACTCACTGGCACCTCCCAAGTGTAGCCCGGGCCGCGCTGCATGGCACCGCACGTTTGCTTAAAATCGACGACCTCGGGTCGCAATATCAGGACAAAAATGAGTGTGTTTTGGGCGCCTCGACACCTTAGACGCAAAGCGAGAACGCAAAGACGTTGTTCGGTCTTAGTCGGTCCTTTATCGTTTGAGAGTGCCCGCTTCAGTGGCAGTTACCAAATCGCGTGATTTGATTTGACGCATATCCAGACTGTCAGATAACCGCATCTTTAAACAGGTTCACCTTCCAAGTACAAGCAAAATGGCCCGGCAGATACATGTTCAAATTACCTGTCTGAAAGCAACCTGAAATATTTAAAGATGTATCGAAACATTCAGGATTCTCCGATCAGTGGGTCATCCTCAACATGCAAAGCAGCCAGAATCACATCAAGTTGACCATTCCCTCCAACTCGCAGGAGTTCGCCGTACAGCTTGACGAAGGACTCTGGTGAATGTTCCTGCCCTCGCGACGAATATGGTGATGCACGCACCTGTTGCTCAAGGGCTCTCATTGTCTTTAGTGTATAAGCGAATGAACCCGTCTGATTGCGCAAGTGGGATATTGTATGATGCTTTAACGTCGGGGTCGTCGGTCGTTTTTGCAGCACATCTGAGTTTTCAGAGTCAATTCTGCGAGCCCTTGAGCTGGAGGTCCAAAACATACTCAGTATGACGCGGTTGCTCTGATCTGCTCGTACTCCATGGACGATGGGGAAAGAGAATTTCCCCTCAGTAAGGTCTTCTGCAAATCCTTTGTTCTTTGAATACTGTCAAACGTACAGAGGTCAACACATGTCCATCAGAGGCGACATCCACGTACCTCGGTACTTTGTAAGTTCATATAGTCGTCTCTGATCTGGAAGTACACACCAAAAAGATTAACCAGAGGGACGAAGTCACTAGTAAATAAAATGTTGTCAAGAAGGGCGTGACCAAGGCAAAAGAGTTGACACCTACACATTCACGTTCTTCGTCGCGCAAGCCATCATCAACTTGACGGCGATCCTGAACAAACCGCCGGTCTCTGTTCACGAACGTCAGCGCAGGATCCAAACCTAATCTGGAGACGATAACACTTGACTGTTGTTCACCATCGCGATGTACTCCTCCTCCGTCGGACACTTGAGCGTGTCTCGCCAGAATATCTCGAGGCCCTGTCCACGATGAAGCGACATCAGCTCCTCGGTGACGACCAGGTCTAAATCCTTGTTCGCTATGACCCGGTCCACCTCTCCCGACACATGACTTCTCAACACTGCGAGTTCTTTATATGCCAAAAAGTACACGTAGTTCGCCGTGTTGATCGTCTGCGGGACACCGAAGATGCGATGGGCGACCGGTTGACCCCTCCGAAGTTGTGCACCGTCCTCGATGTCGTCAATCATGAGGCTGGCGCTGTGTAGCATCCGCACGACGCGCGAGATGACGTCAAGCTGCTCGCGCGGCACCTCGAGCCATACGTTGAATGCCTCGATCAGCATAGTTCGAATTTCCTTGCCTGGTTTGGAAGCAGTGTATGCATACGGCTCGATGACAACAGACTCGTACGCCTCTGGCCATTCTGGAGGCTCGAAAAGGGGTCTGAGAATCCTTGAGAGGTCCGGGGTCGACATGCAAGGAGAAACTGCGCGCAACCCCGATTGGGTTCAGGCTGATAGCATAACCCAATCGGGGGGGGCGCGCACTTTCTCCTTGCATGTCGACGCTGGACGACATTCACCTCGGATCACTGACTGTCGCCGCTACGCGACTGAATTCCCAGTCGTAAGTGCCTGCTGGTGCCAAGCCCTGCAGCAACCCTGTGGCAAAGCATCGCCCGCAGTCTGGAGTTCTGGACGCAGTCGTCCGGTCTTTTTCGTCTTTTCTCGTCTAATTTCAGCCAATTCGGCCTTTTTTTCGTGCTTGGCCGAACGCTTAGCCATCATAAGCCGAATAAGCCGCCAATAAGCCGAAAAAAGACTTTGCCTAATTTCCTGATGTGCTCAACCTACAATACCTCCGTCGATCAGTGAGCGCGGTTTCCATTCAACGCGTATTTCGTTTCAGCCGCCTTGTAGACGAATGGCGTCCCCTTCCCCCTCCAGTTCGACGATAAAGAGTTGCTCCCCCCTGATACGGCTTTCGTCCAGCACGCCTGACCTGACCATTCCCTCTGAACCGGGGTCACCGATCACATCACGGGATCCAAGTCTTCACACAGCGCTCTTTGGGCCGTTTCCCCGAGGGTTGCGTTTTGACACGCTGGGTCCGATGGAACCCCCACACGCTGCTCACATCGCTCGCAAAGTCGTACGTCTACGATCCCCTCCCCCCCCCATTGGAGTTGGCACGGTTCGCCTTTGTGTGTGGTGCGGAAATATTGGGTTCGACGGATGCCCGATGCATTGTCATTTCGCTCCGGTCCACGGGAAAAAGTAAAGCGTGCGCCAACTTTTGCTAGTCGATGATGGCCACCTCGAGAAAAGGGTCACCGATTCCAATAACGCGGTCCAGGAAAGCCGCGGAGGGCAATCCCGCAAGGTGTGGGATGCGAAACAACAAACTTGAAGCGTCGAGGGCAAGCTACGCGCCATGTTGTCGCCGCAGTCACACAACACATCTCTAAATCTTTTTCTGACGTCCAGTTTGTAAACAAAAACAAAAAAAAAGTATATATAAATGTCCAGATACGCGCGCGTGCATCCTATCCAATACGCGCTCGCGCTAGATATAAAGCGTCACAGTTCCCCGTTGACGACGTCCTGTAGTATCGGCCGTCCTCTCAGCACGCCGTCCCTCAGCGTCGACGCCTTTATCCTCTTTGGCGGCGTCCCTACCATCGGTCCGTCCGAGTCCATAGCCCCACTCCCGTGCCCTCCTTCCCCGGCCCGCTTGGCACCCTGCTTGCCCACGACGTCCATCTTGGATGGTTCCAACGTCGGATGCATCCGGTCTGCACCTTCCCCCAACGTGAGCATCCACCCCCACTCGTCCATCAGCGCCAGAAACTCGGCCATCAACGCGGTCGCGCCAAGTGTCTTGCGAGAACCAATGATCACGAGCTTGGACTGCGCGCGCGTAAACGAGACGTTGATCCGCCGCCAATCTTTCAACAAATCCCCGACCTGATCCCAGAAAGAAAGGCGTCGGTTATATAGCACACATGCGCAACGGATCATGGCAAGTGGCGTTACCTGTTTATGGTCGTTGGATCGGACCATCGAGATGATCACACAGTCCTTGTCTCTCCCCTGACTCTTGTCCGCCGTCAGAATCTCGATGTGTTTCTTGTCCTGTAAGAGATACGAAAGCAGCTTGATCTGTTGACGATAGAGCGACATGATCCCAATCTGTCGTTCCTCGATGCCGCACGACAGGAGTGCTTGGACGATCTGGTACACGAGTTTACCTTCCATCTCGTTTTGGACGAGGTCCCCCACGCGAGAATCGAATGCAGGCACGCGATCGGTGTCCACAAAGACGGCTTTACAGCTGGTAGAGCGTCAGCCCGAGCGAGCAAGTGGGCAGAACGACTGCTCACGTGTCGTCCAAGAGTCGGGCCAGCCAACATTTGTTATCATCGCATAGACATCCACCCACTTCACGAAGGGTGTCGATGAACCTCGTGTCAGGGAGCACCAGGCTCCGTTTCGCGACAGCTTCCGAGCCACATCGGAGACGATTGCCGTAAATGAGTTTGTTGGACAAGAGCATAATGTCTTCGTTCATGCGGTACTGATACGTCAAGTCCACAACCGCTTGCGGGTGGGCTTCGGAAAGTCGGCGGAATAGCGATGTCTCTAGGCCGCCTTTCCTCGCCACGGGATTCCGCACCTGTAAAAGTACGTCAAACCCGGATCGTCATCTTATCTGAGAATAAAGGTCACCAGTGGCGGGAGCTGAAAGTGGTCTCCGACAAGGACAAACTTTTCCGCAAAGCGCAACGGACCGAGACACGTTGGTAGAGTTATCTGGGATGCCTCGTCTACGATACAATAGTCGAACGTCCGCCGCGAAAAGAGAGGGCTACAGCGGTCTCAACACCGGTTCTCGATCGTCCGCTGACTGAACACTCACTGATCGATCGTCAAGCATGTGGTGGCGACGACAGGTGGTGACATGAGCTGATTCTCCAGTTGTTCGATCGTCTTGGCCGTCCTTCTTTCCGCTTCCGTAAACTTGCGAATGTCCGGGTGAACCTAGGCACCCTTCCCAATCGGGTCATCGCGTTCGATATGATAATGTGACCCACCTTGTCCACGTTGCCAAGCCTGAGAGCGTTGACATCGTCGTCTTTCAACTTGAGCAAGATCGTATCGACTGCAGAATGGGTATAGGACGTCAACAACACTGTCTTCCCCATAGCTACCAAGGTCCCAATGAGCGCTGCAATCACGGTCGTTTTCCCAGTCCCAGGCATTCCGAGGATCAGCGCATAGTCATTTGCGCTTAGTGCACATGTCATTGCGGCCACCTGGCCAGGGTTCAGCGTGCTGGTTGCAGCCACGTACTCGGGAACGCTGCGCAACGCCTCCGCTGTCACCTGTTTGTCCTCGAACGTCGGTTTCCGGAGATCCACAACCAGCTCGAGACGTTTCGTGTCCCCGTCCGCGTAGAACAACTGCGCCAGGTTGTCGCGGACACGACTCATGCCCGACATCTCGTCCCTGTCGATCCGGAATGTAGGCCGGATAGACCCCCGGAACTTGCGCAACACTTGCAAGCGTGCAGCAACCTTTTCCTCGTTGAGCTCATGGTCGACACCCACAACGACCTCCTGTGGCGTGAGATCCAAGATAAGGCCTCGAGCGAAAGCAAGGAGCTCGGGATCAACCGAGACAGTGATCGTATCGCCTACGCTCATGTGTCCATTCAGGAGGGACTGGCCCTGGAAAGCAGGATCATCCCCGCGGGTGAAGCGATATGTGTACCGGTGCGTCTTCCCTCCACGTGGGATGTCAGAGGGAAAGAACGTGGCGTCAATGACCATGGAATCGAAGCACCGTCCCTTCTCTTCGCGTTCCCGGCCGGTCATCGTCCAGAGTTCTTTTCGGAAGCGAATACCATCTTGTTCTTCGAGCGCGATCAAGGCTTCCCACTGCTTGAAGAAATTCAGTTGGGCGGGGTTCAAATGCGACGTCTTGGCGTCGTAAATCCCCGCAATTGGCGACGAGTCGTCGACCACGTTCTCCACAGCCTGAAAGTGACATTAGCGAAGAGCCACCACCGAGGCGATGGTACTAACCTTGCGGTACAACATGCAAGCATCGAGCGCGTAACACTTTTTGCATGCATGTTCATCATCGATTGTGGGTGGTAAGAAGGGCTCAGGCACCTTACCCTGATTCGCACGACGCATCATGTATGTCGCCATCTCATTTCTTGCGCCCATGAGACCCCTGAGTTCGTTCCTGCCTCGAGGGACCCTCACAACCTCCTCGCTCTGAGTATAATAGAGCAATCCGCTTGGGACCTGGACACCGTACCGTTCCTCCGCAAGTAATGTGTAGAGCATTGTCTGTGCACGGTGCTCCATGCCTGCGATGGACCGTCCAGTCTTGATTTCGAACGGCATGATGTGCGTACTGTGAAGGGGTTCTTGCTTGATATGCTTGCCAACCGTGCTCTCAGCAATGATGGCTTGGACGCTCGCGTCCAGTTTGCCCTTGAGGCCGTAGGTAGGAGAGCATATATCTTCCTCGATATCGTGTAAAGAGGTGATGGCGAGAAGCGAGTATTGGTTGGCTGCTGCCCGGGTGTTTGTAAGAACAGCATCGGACTAGGGAAAACACGCGTGACCGAGATGCATGACAGAACAAGAGCGCTCATGCCTTGGGTGTGTCCGAGATGTAGCGTTGGGAGAATGCTTTGAGGCCCTTGGAGCGAAGTTTGACCTCTCGTTTGGCTTCTTCGATCGTGGATCCTAACCGGACGATTTCTGGGAGGTCTTTCATGACAGCATTCTCGATCAGATCCTCAACGTAAGTCTCGTCCCATCGCTGGGTAGCGAGACATGTCTGCATGATCTCATGGAGCATATTCCCCCAGACGAGGGCCGGCGTTGGATCGGATATTGAGCGTACCAAGGAAGAGAGGAGAGGTTTCCGCCTACACTGCGAGGCATTCGAAAGGGCAGTCGCTGTCAAAAGTAAATCTGGATGGTGAATGAAAAGATTGTCGCGAGACGATATCGTGATGGCACCCTCTGAATCAAAGTGCCCGAGGACATTGATGATGTCACCTGCGAGAAAGACGTCTTTGCAGCCCGCTCATGGTGCGATGCCAATTGTTCGCACCTTTACGCACGTCGGACTCGGCCCAGTCGTCCTGGAGTATGACTGAACGTGGACACCCATGTGGCTGAGTTTTCACTGACAACACCTGTTTCCACGGTCGAGAAATGGCAAAGGGACAGTGAGAAATCGCGTCACCTTGGAGCCAAGTCTGGCGTCCTCTTGCACGGCGCCCACAACACAACGAGTAGATGAAGCTCCGCTATGGGAGGCGACGCTAGGCTGACACCCGGATGAGCACAAGGATACAAGGTGACACGGACGCTGAACCTTGAGTTTATCGGACTTGCGGGGCGTAAGGAAATCGTTCTCCATCTCCCGCCAGTCCCACGTCTCGGCACCCTCGAGCAGGGCAGAGAGGCTCAAGTCGGCGTCGTGTTTTTGGGAACGAGCGCGACGAGGTGTCACGGGTAGTTTGACAAGACGCTTGTGGGGCGATCGCTGCGTGGCGTTGGGATGCGAAGAGAGAGTGTGAGTGAGACGACTCACTTTCTTGGGACTGGGCGTCACGAGGTCGGCCTCCATGTCGGTCCAGTCCCAGCTGTCTGCGCCGTCGAGGAGGATGGCCAGGTCATGGTTTTCCTTGGAGGCGTGCGCTGGCGTGCAGCGTTGTCGGGGTGACTGTTTGGCCTTGTGTGTCGTGGGTGCGTCCAGGCCGTCCAGGAGCGACTGCATGAACGCGTCCTCGTCGACGGCCATGGACGCGTTATTTGTCTCTATTTATTTTGCACGATGGTATTTAAATTGACACTCCGCGAGCTATCTGCCGGTACTGCCGAGTTTGTCCTCGTGTGGTCCACGTGTCCCTCTGCGCGGGGCAGACAGGCACTTTGAAGCACCTCTTTGGCGTTACGTCCTCGCTGCCCAGGCCTCGCAGACGTCACGCTTGCTGTGCACCACGTCCAGGTACTGGCAGCACGCAGGCCCACACTTTCTCGACCTTACGCTCGGACACGAGTCCGTCGGTGACACCGAGGCAGAGGTTGCGGTCGTCGTGGCCGGGGGGTCACCAACACGGTCCTGGAGACGCGTCGATGGGACGGCATGATGCCCATGCGTCCGTGGGTGGACGCGCTCGGGGACGCCCACGCGCGGACACCGTCTGACGTCCCCGCTGCCAGGAAGCGGGGAGAGCACGTCAGCCGCGGCATCTCGTGGGAGATCCATCAGTCGACCGACGTCTCGGAGCCCACGACGAGAGGGTTTGCAGCGAGGATACGGATCATCTCGCTCCTCAAGAGCGAGTGAGCTGACGCTCGCCTAGTGCGAGTGCCCCTGCCGCGTGATGGTGAAACGCGGTGACCGTGGCTGCGACAGTCCATGCCAACATTCACGGCGCGAGACACCGTGGAGCTTCAAGTCCATCTGATGCTGGAGGGCTCTTGCCGACATGAGGGCACGATTTCGTCCAGCCTAACCATTTGTTCTGCTCTTGACACGTGCAGCCAGGGCGGAACTTTTGTTTTACGGGAACAGACACTGCACCTTTCCGTGGCCCAACTCCGCCGGAGGGCTGCTGGCGTCAGCAGAAAACACGTCATGTCGTCGGAAAACGTTCTAAGCTGGATACGCACCGCTTCCGAGTTCGCCGTGACGCGCACACCCGGACCACACGCGTTTCGATAAGATCAAGGGAAAGTATCGCCCACGATCGCAAATAAAGATATATTCCTTGCGGCGAGAGCATATCCTCGTCGCAGCAACACGAGACATCACAACGCTCTGCGTCCAGTGTCCACCCACCCGCTCATGCCAATCATAATACAAAAAACGTACAAACATAAATTCAAGACGTGACTGTGACTACTAAGAAAATGCATTAAAGTGAAACGAGCACACGCGTCAAAAACGTTACGTGAACTGTTGAGGGAAAATACACGCGTCAGCGTCCTGCTGCGTCAGGTAGAAATGAAAAAAAAAAAAGAAAAGACGCACGCCAGGAGGGTCCTTGGAGAAAAAGTGGACGGGAAATGCGCCGTCCGAAGCGTTATTGTCCATGTTGATGAAAATGTCGTCAAACGAGATCTGGTCGAAGTTGACGTCCAACATGAATGGCTCGTCAAACAGGTTTTGGTCCACCCCCCCGCCCGGCGTCCGTGGCCCATCGGCCACTTGGCCTGCATACATGGGTGGAATTGGGAACAGGCTTGCGCGGCTGGGTTCCACTGACACTGACGTCACGGAAGAACCACTGCTCGACGTCTCCATCGGCGACTGCCCCGCAGAAGAGTGCGCCGAGGATGAATACCGGAAATGATAGATTGCTGAGAATATCCGTACTCGGCGGGCGCGCTGTGGGAGGCCTCGGGCAGGTGCAGGATCAGGCGTCTGGTACACATCCTGTACGATGGTGTACAGTGTGGGATCTGCGAACCATGTTCAGGGCGACCTGGTGCGAGCGGGGCATAAGTAACCCACCTGCAGCTTTGCAGAGGACCTCCCAGTATCTGGGCACGAGGGGAGTGTTGTACAATGCAGGCTGATCGCTAGGGGACTGGCCGGTGTGTGAAGCAAAGTAGGGACCGGCGTACTCGAGCGCGGTGTCCTCGGAGTGGATGGGTGCGCCGTCGAGAAGAACGATGTAGGAAGATATGCCGTTGACGGGGGACGGGGAGACAAACGTCACGGTAGGATCGATATGACTGATATGGCGCGCCGCATCCGACACGCGAGCGTCGGCAGTGGACGTCGGGAAAGGAGAGGAAGACGAGGTGCCCGTCGGCGACCAAGAGAATTGCTGAGGAAGGATGTCGATGAAGACGGGCATGCGGGGTTCGGTGGGCCGGCGGGACTGTGGTAGAGGCAAGCGAGGCATGGATGGTGTTGACGGGGTGACTGGAGAACCTGAAGAAGACGGAGGGGGGCTGTCGCAAGATATAGTGGAAAATGGGGGGCTCAAGGATGGGTCCGACGGGGTTGAGTGGCATACGGGCACGCGTGTATTGCAGGTCCCGGAGTTCGTTGGTGTTCGATGGCAACGCGTCAATACATCGATCACTGGGCGAGACAAACACAAACACGACAAAATTTCATGAATACGGTCCGCACAGCAGCCGCGCCGAAGATGCACCTACGTTGGCGGCCCTCGGCCGTATCTCTGAGTTGTTGGAGACGGCTACTCACTTGCTTGGCTGATCTGTATTTACTCGTGGTGGCATGGATATAGTCGGAGATGAAGCGATTACGCATTGGGTAGCGCCCGAGCAATCGTGTTTCCCGCGAGTCGTCAGGTTCATATTCCTGGAGGGCTGCATGTCAGACAATGAAGGACGTGAGAACCGTGTATCATATGATGGCACGATGAACAGACCCTTGAGCATGGTCGCTTCGAGGTAGGGTGGCCATACTGCCTCCGGTTGGCCCTTGAGTGTCTTCCAGCTCCTGCGACTTTTGAGGATGATCTGCAGTATGTCGTCCACACTATAGCTGGCGGATGCTTCAAGGGAGACAGGTGGACGCTCCGCAGGGGGAGACGGCGGAGGGTGACGATCGGTCAGGGCACATCTTGCCAGACTGACCGCGGGAAAACGCATCGTGGACGGGCTCGACATAGTCCATGATATCGAGAGCGGGCGATCATATATAAGCAGAGAAGAAAGGAGACGGCAAAGGTCTAGCCCAGTTAGCCGGAGAAGGTGCGAGCGCGGGGCATTGCAGCCAAAATAGGCGCGGATGCGAAAGCCATTGTTCTGCAGCTGGCTGCCAATCCAAGGTGTTCCTAGCGTCTCACAGTTTCGAGGGGCCGCCGCCACAGCCATTTAGGGCGGCGCACGGCGGCGGTGCCGGGTGAGCGTTGGGGCGGGAGGCTGTCAGCACTGTGGCATTTTGGCGAACGTTGCAGCACGGGCAAGCTCGCTCTGGGTGATCACAGACCACGTCGCGACCGGCCGTCTGGCGGTGGAGGAGGTCGAGGAGGAGGGGGTGGTCGTGGTCGATCGCCGATCTGGGTGGATCTGAGATTGTTTGTTTTGTCTCCGGCGCTGGCGATACCCCGGACGCGGAAAGTGCCGTCGCTTGCGTAACTGCGGCGGTACAGTGCAGTCACATTACGTCATCGACCCTGATTGCGCTGGATCCGGCACACGCTCATCCATATCCGATACTGCCACCGAACTCGTCGCGTCCTGGCATTCAGCTCGGCGCTCCACTCGTTACGTCGCCGCTCAGCACGCCCGCCTCGCGTCCAGCAGCCAAACGCTGCCTGGAGCAGCAGAATGGTGGCACAGATGCCTGCCCGCTCATCGGTGCACGCAGCGCCCACTGGCCCCGCGAACCTTCTGGGCGGTTGGAACGGCGTTAGGACAACCCAGTCCCCGCCATATTATCAGGGCAGAGTTTGTGCAGTACGGTGTGCTGTGTGTTTAAATGTATATCACGAGCAGACTATCCCATATTGATGTTCGACAGATTCGGTCCCGTCGATCCTACTCTCGTAGTGGGCCACTCATCGGCGCACGAGATATGTTGGCCCGGGAAGCAAGGCATGCGCACGATGGTCTCTTGTTCCGTATACGAACGTCCTGAGAGGCGTCAGCGGCATACTACATCGCTCTGAGGCTATGGCGGATGCCCTGAGACGTCGAGTCGGCTGAATCAGGCAACGCGTACCTTGTCAGCGTTGATAGCGCCAAGTTCCCTCGAGCCGTGCAAGCTTGTCCGATTAAGCTGTGCCCATCAACGACGACTGGCCCACAACAGAGAGACAAAGACAAGATCGCAGGGCATCCACGGCCACCAGTCGGCAGAACAAGATCGCCTCTTCTTGACGTCCTGCATTCACTGGGAGTTGTTCTGCACTTTACACACTGCTGCCGTCCCGTTTGCTGGACTTGTGCCCCGTCCACGAACAAAGTGTCCAAGCGCTCACCAGTCACCCACCACAGGTCAACCCGGCCCGGTCGGACTCGGTTGTTTACTAAATTTGGTTGGCGACTGAGCGTCCCAGTATTACGTCGTGGCCCCTCGAAACCTTGAGAACCGAGGTAACGACGATGACACACGGGCAGTCAGGCTTTCTCAGAGCCAGAGTCAGCAAACGGTGTAGTGACGTTACCGCCGGACGACTCTTTCGTGGTCATTCGAGAGCTATGGTCGGACGAAGGCGGCTCAAATAGGCAAACGAGGGTTCTCTGGCGTCGGTAGCGGGTTTTTGACTGGTTTTTGACCACTTTCCGATTCGCTAATGTGTGTACATCTGAGCTACTACAAAAATGGAAGCAAAAGCCCAATCGGAGTACTATGAAAGGGGCTCCGATATCGGGACTTTGATGAGCAGCGATGTGCGCGAAAGACTCTCGCCAATGTCGACTGCAAGGACAGAGAGTTCATGGGCCCACTGTCTTGGCAAAACAGACCCACTCAAAGTTGATATAATTTGATTGGCACGACCGAAACCTTGGCAACGCTTTGGCAAGTGGAGCGAATGTCGACAGCCTTGCCAGACCCGACGGGATCACTTGACCCGTCAGCTGAGGCAGAACCGCATGACGACGACGACGATGCTGGCAGGTGGTTCACATGTCGAGCTCGGCGCGCAAGCGACCTAGGTATGGAATGACCCGATGGAGATCCGGTTAGCCAGGCCATGTGCTGCATTTAATCCCAGCTGCCAACTGAGCGCTTGGGCCCTGTCCGAATGCTGTTGAGACACCCTGCTCGAAGTTGATGGCGTCCTCGTCACTGTATACCTCCTCAAGACCGGATAGCCAGGTAGAGCCAACCGAGTCCGGGCCAAACGTCCCCGCGCAGGATGCCTACCGGGCGTTAGAGCCCCCCAGGGCCTCGTACCTCGATCGGACGCCCGAGTCCGTCAGCAATGCTTCCCGTGGTTCGATCGGCTTCCAGTCCCCCGGCAATTCCTCACCACTCCTTCCTCGACACGAGAAGCAGCTCGGCGAGGTTCCCACCAGTCTTGAACGTCCAGACACCAAAAGGACGCCCGCATCGCGTAAACGTTCGTTGGTCAAGCGTCCCATCTTCTGGATCGTCGCGCTCGTCGCCTTCGTTGTCGTGGTTGTGGCAATTATCGTTCCGGTCTACCTCTTTGTCATCAAACCCCGCTCTTCTGGCACGCGTCCGACGACCGGCGGGAATGGCTCCACAGTCACAACCTCGAATGGCACGACGTTCAAGTACGTCAACAATTTCGGTGGATTCTGTGAGTCTTCGTACCACTGCACACACTTGTTCCAAGAGTGGGCCTCCACGACAGGGAATAAAACCATGACGTGGATGCATTTTTGTTTCTCCACTCTCCTCGGAGACGAAATTCCAATGTCATTTCGGACCTTGACTCACCTCTATATGAATATGTCGACTGATGCAGCTCCACAGGGGTAGACGATCCTGAAGATCCTTTCAATAACGACGCGCGACCAAACTCATGGACACCTCCCCTCAACACGAGTTGGATTTGGGGTCAGGACAAAATTTATGGGTAGGCAGTCATGCTTCTCGGTGCATTCCACCTCATTAATATCATATTCCACAGTGTTAATCTTGGTGGACTTTTCGTTCTAGAACCGTTCATTTCCCCTGCGCTCTTTCAGAAATACCCTTCTGCGATTGACGAGTGGAGCTTGAGCACCCTCATGGCTGCAGATACCGCCAGCGGTGGTTTGAATCAAATTGAGGACCATTATAACACGTTCATCGTAAGTACTCGCATGTTTTTAATTCATACCATCACATTGGCTGCGTGCTTGCCAGACGGAACAAGACATCGCGGAAATTGCTGGAGCTGGCCTGAACTGGATTCGCCTGCCGATCCCATTTTGGGCTATCGAGAAATGGGATTTCGAGCCTTTCTTGGACAAAGTCTGCTGGCCGTATGTATGCGTTCATGCCGTCAATATCATCCTTTCTGAGTCGTCCTGTCAGATACATACTGCGCGTCTTACAGTGGGCACGGAAATATGGCATCAGAGTTAATCTAGATCTACACACCATCCCTGGCTCGCAGAATGGTATGTCCGCATCCCTCAGGCTGGTCCGAATGCGGCCTTACCTAACCATTCGTGCATCACGTCAAGGATACAACCATTCTGGAAAGCAAGGCAGCATCAACTTCCTCAATGGTGTCATGGGTTTAGCTAACGCCGAACGTGCACTGGATTATATCAGAATCATCGTCGAGTTCATTTCCCAGCCCGAGTGGCAGCCCGTGGTTCCTGTCTTCAGCATCATAAACGAGCCTCTTTTGAGCGCCATCGGAAGAGACCAGCTAACGTCCTTGTAAGTCGTCGAGTGTCATCTCACATTCTTCCGCATGCACACTGAACACTTTCCAAATTAGCTACCTCCTTGCTCATAACATGATTCGTAATATTACGGGCATTGGTGAGGGAAATGGTCCGTATATCGCTATTCACGATGGCTTCCAGGGCGTGGAAGGTTGGGCGGGTTTCCTGCAAGGATCAGATCGTATCATTCTCGACACTCACCCTTACTTTGCATTCGATGGCAATTCAAATACCGAACCAATCGCCACCGGCACAGGCCTTCAAGCAGGGGGCATCTGGCCCCAGACTGCATGTCGTGCATGGGCTGATAGCATGAATGCAAGGTAGCTTTGATACATTGACCCGCCACACCGTCTCCTCACGTCCTTCACAGCCAGACTGCATTTGGGGTAACGATTGCCGGTGAATTTAGTGACGGGTACAATGCATGCGGACTTTTCCTGACGGGTACAACCGGCACGGCTAGTTTCGGCTCCTCGTGCTCACTGTTCTTGGACGCATCTCGGTGGAATCAGACGATGAAGGACGGTCTCATGGAATTCACACTGGCGTCCATGGATGCGCTTCAGGATTGGTTCTTCTGGACTTGGAAGGTTTGTCGGTCCCCTCCACCGTTATACAACATACGATCGCCGACGAGGAACGTTGATAGATTGGCAATTCTGCCACCACTAATTCAGTTGAAGCTCCTCTTTGGTCCTACCAGCTCGGTCTACGGAACGGGTGGATACCAACTGACCCACGCACGGCAGTCGGAACGTGTCAAGCACTCGGCACCTCGCAACAGCCTTTCGATGGCCAATATGCATCGTGGCAGACAGGGGGTGCGGGGGCTGGTACCATCTCCGCTTCCTCGATAGCCTCGTACGGTCAGTACCCCCCTGCGAGCATCAATGGCTTGACGCCCAGTGCGAACCAAGCGCTTCTCCCCACCTATACATCCACCAGTGCTATACCCACGCTCCCTCCCCCTACATTCACTCTCGAGCCCACTGTGAGCACTGGTAGTGGGTGGTATGACTCTGCGGATACTGGTTTGGCACCTACGGAGGTGCAAGGTTGCAATTACCCCGATGCTTGGGATGCTGTGAGTTCCCCGATGCCAACGGCACTTTGCCCATCTGGAACGGCTTCCGTGGGTGTGAGCACTGCTCTCGGCCAGATTACGACATCCACGGCTGTGCCACAAGCACGCCACGCACGGTGATCAGTTACAAGCGCCACTTTTTATGCGCGAATAATTCTGGGAGGTATCTCGCGCCGGGATAGTATACTGAGGTCTCCCTCCATATCGTTCGATTCTTCAGGAGGCTGTTTAATGAACTGTCACCATTATATTTTTACCGGGCATGTTGTAGCAGGATGTTCGGACAGACTGTCGCACAGAACGCTTGTCGCTCTACTTGACTTTAATAATACAGGTTCTTTGATCAGGACGTCTAAATGGGTGTGCTTTTTTTTTTATTACCTCTCTCGTTCGCGAGAATCTCACTGACTTGATAATCCTGCTGGCAGCTCTAGTGCGGCTGGGCCGCAATTAATTTCACGAGTGCACGCTAGCAGGTTTATCTGACGAGCCTCGGCCTTCAGGTTGGTCACCGCCCAAGCCTTTTCGCTCTCGCCAAGAAAGTGTTGTGCACGACGACACACTTGAAACACTGGCTCAACTGGAGTCCAGGCGGCCCCATCACATCACGGTGATGACTGGTGCCACACCACTGGAACATGAAACCTAGAACCAAGGAAAACCACGCACAGCATTGAACATTTCTGTTCCTCCGGTGACAGGACATCTCGTAAGATACCAATTATGGCCCATTCTAACAACCATCATTGCTAGGAATGCCCCACACCTTTCATGGCCGTGCCAGTACGGATGTCAACTGACGTCTTTCATATGTAAGGATGCTTCCTTTTTTTTTCTCCTTCTATGCACCTGAGATTGGATCGTGCTCTAGGGTGATACAAAGGGTCCATAACTTGCGAGATTGCAGAAATACGGCAGCGTGCCCTCCCCTTTTGCTTGTGCGCTTGCCGACTGACACGCGCTTTTTTTTGTGGACGTTGACTTGCGGAAATGACTCAGCTCATTGGTGGAGTCACTCAGGCGGATTTCGGCAAGCCCCTTGATGTGGGTGTGCGTTGTCCTCGCGCTCGCTCCGCTAGAGTCAAGTGGAGATGAACCAACGGCGAGGACGTTGACGCCATCCGACAGTTCGTGGAGACAGAAAAGTTGTGACCGATATGGAGGCCCATATCGAGGCCGACAACCCAGCCTTGCGCACGCTGCTCCAACGCCGCCTGGCCATCATGAATGGGGCACAATCGGGTTTCTGACCTCATCGACCAACCGGTTTTTTTTTCCTTGGCTGTTGCGCAGCATGAGACGTCTTCCGACGATATCCCATCGGGTTGGAGTGTTTTTGATGGGGCCAAAAAAGGCATGGAATCTATAGATCGAGTAAGGGTCATGGCCCTTGCTTGACCTCCAACCGGGGGTGCGACCGTGCGGTTGGCTGCCATTCTGTACTCGGGGACACTGACAGGTGTCTTCCATCATGCGATTGCGCTATTGACACTCACACCATGCGTCAGTGAGTTCTGTCCACTGAGAAACGAGGAGGCGGAACTGAATGATAGACCCATTTTTAATGACGGCGTCGCCAGCTGGCGGAGCATGTAGCAGGAAGCGTGGGTGAAGAGCGAGGACCAGGTTCATTTCCAAGAGACGAGCACGGGGGACGTGCGGCCGACTCGGTGGGTTCCTTTTTTCTCCCAGATCCGTGCTTACTTGAAGGCTCTTCAGGCGTTTTTTTTGCCTGTTCCCCCCCTCCAAGTTCCCCCTCAGCCGTCCTGCGACCAGTATAAGCACAGGACTCGCCTTTGCTGTCTTGGCCGTCTATCCGAGCGACGGGGCGCTTTGGGGCGCGCCTACGGCGCTGCAGGCGCTACCCCGAGAAATACACTCGGCGCAGCAGACCGCTGAGCGTTCGCACTCGCTCCTCGCTCACACGGTCGAGTCTGAAACCACGCGCCCTCAGCGACTGCCGAGGATCTCCGGATGTGAGAGTGCTGCGTGGTTGTCTGCTTGTCCCCCTGCGTACTGAACCGCCTGGCGCCTAGTTCAAAGGCCGCATGATGGCCGCCCATCAGGCCTGCGCTCGCCGCTGGTTCTGCCCGCGACGGTGGCTCGACTTGCGCCCGCTCCCAACCCTCTGGAAAACAAAAGAGAAAGGTGGATTGTGGGTGAGTTGTTCCGTTTCCCAGCCACTTGATTTTCTCACCGGGCTTCTGCGGCGTCGAAGGGGTCTCCCGCTCGCCATCACATGGAACGACCGTGAGGTTACCCCTCTTCGTCCCTTGACGGGGCCCGGGTGATCTCATGCCGTGGTCGCATCGCCTGATGCATGTGCCACTGTTGCGCTTGGGCACATCGCCCCAATGTCACTGTCAAGAACAAGATCGCCAATACCCTTGGGAACGTCCGGCGTCGTGGCAGAACCTCGCAGTTGCCAAACCAGGCCCACACTGGACCCACGTCGATGATACGGTGGCCGAATAAACGGGGATTCGCTCCATTACTTTCTCCATTCCCGGATCATCCACCAATCGCCTGATGCCAGCAGCCCTTTTGATCGTTCGAATGTTTTTTTTATCGTGGAATCATGACGGGGACCACCCGGCGGTGGTCTCCTCCGGAGAGATTCGTGATGACGATATCATTCAACTCTAGGGTCTTTTATGGAAGCCTTTCTTCATTAGCGTCGTTCTGCAATGCAGACGTTGGCAAGAAGTTTGCCGTGCCGCATGTCAGACCAGACTGAAGCCTTCTCCCCCTCTCCTCATAGGACACTTAATGAGCGTTGGTGATACGCCACGTTCCCGCCACCCTCTGACGGGTCGACCACTCACCTGTTCGGTCCCGAGAACACCGATTGGACCGGCCAATCACGCTGCTGCCAAGGCGATGAACATTGAAACCCAGCAACTCAAAGCTGGGTTTAATAAGCGTTGCCCATTGGCAAGCTGGCAGTGATCTCCGTGGAGCGGAGCGATATCTGGGGCATGGAGCCCACGCTCTGGGCCTACGAGGTTGACTTACCTCCGTCGGACACACCGTCGATCTGAGTAATTTGCATTGAACGCGCACTCGGAAACGTGATGAACACCAGACACTCAAATTGAACGTCGATGCACCGATCGTCACCGAAAGATGTGTCCTAGTCAATCATCAGAACGAGGTGTCTATGGCCAGTCACCAGGCTGTACGGCTACGCTGCCGGCACCTCAGTCGTTGTGGGCCCACTCGTTTCTCGAGTTCCAGATGATGGGAAAGAAAAAGTTCTTTAATTCGGGTCCATCGAAGTAAGAACATGTGATCAAGAAAGTAGCGACGCCTTCAAAAAGGAACACATATGAAAACGCACATACCCTACAGATCCTGGTCGCTCAGTACTCGACCGCATCTTCATCGTCGGCCCGCATGCCACCCGAGTCGTCTTTCCGTTCGGACTCTGCGAACTCGGGCTCGGGCTTGGGCTCTTCGTCCACTTCCATGTCGGCATCTGGTTGAGGTGCGGGTTCGTGCTTGGATTCTGAAGACTCTTCGGCCATCTCCTTGTCCTCACCCTCCCCTTTAGGGGCCTCCTCGCGCTCCTTTTTGCGACGGACCTCCTCTTCGAGGACACGTTGTCGGAGTTGCGTGACCTCCTTGATACCAACGATGCGCTCTTCACGGAAAGCTTCCCATTCCTTCTCAGCTGCCTCACTGACCTGTCATAGAGTAAGTGAGCGTCAAATGTGAGGGCCGCGATTAAAAGTAAACATCTGAGGAAACACACCTCTGCCTTGCGCCGTGCAAGAAACGCCTCCTGGGCAGGTGTGAGGACAGCTGGAAGGTAATACAAGGGCGGTGGATGTGAACGCGAAGGAGCTACAAGTGGGTTTGACGATGGCAGCGGGGATGCGTCGGACGACGGGACGATGTCGGATGTCAACAAAAAATTGCTCAAGAGCGGAAGTCGTATGCGCCGAAGTTTGTACTAGAAAGTGATGAATGAACACGTGATGGTCCATGGAGGCCCGAGCACACGCACGATGGAGTCTTTGAGCTGAAGCTCTTCTTCCCTTCTGTTGGCGGTGGTCTTGTCTTTCTTGGCCTCTTCTGCTCGTCTGACAGAGTCAGTCTCTTTGCGTAGCTTAGTCTGTAGTCTCTGCTCAATCAACTGTCGTTTTTTCGCCTGGTGAACGTAACGTCAGTCGAGTGGTCGACGGGTGGGGGAAAAGCGACGGACGGCTTCGCTCGCGTTCCTCTCCTTGTCCTCGATCTTGGCCTTGTTCAACGTGCCGAGTACAATACCAAACATGCTTTTACCGCGTTTGCGTTCACCGGACGCAACGGTGAGGTCAATCTTGGGACGTCTCTTGTTCGTGGTGGCCATCGCTGCCGGGGCCGTTGGGGGTTCGTGCATTTTGGCATCCTCTGCGTCCGGCTGAACTTGCTGGGCAGATCTACGGGCCAGTCAGCAGCGACGGCATGTACTCGAGCTGTGTGCGCACTCTTCTGCAGACATTTGAGCTTTTATCTTGCGGTTGGGTTCCGTTCACGACCGCAAAAGCGACGGTAATGAGGTGCACTGCCACAACGACCACTCCTCCACGATGCCGCCAAGGGCTTCAACGAGGGGTACCGCAAAACCTACCGTTCCAAGCAAAAAGCGGCCGCAGAGAAAGCAGCCAGTTCTGCTTGAGGAACGGCTGAAGCGGCTGTTCGCGTCGTTGTGTGCCCAGATCGAGGGCGGCCATTTCACCAACGCGATCAAAACATGTAATAAAAGCGAGTGGTCCCACTTCATCTCCATTCTGGAAGCACTGACACATGCGACATGTTCCAGTCCTTCGCTTACACCCTGCGGATAAGGATGCACTGCAGACCAAGCTGTTTCTGCTTCTCCAAACGGAGCAGTACGATGCCGCACTGTCTTTCATCGTCGACTCCGTAAGTGGGGATGGCACAGATTCCACATTCGAGGAGGCGTACGCCCTGTACCGCCTCCACAGGGAGGCGGAGGCAGCCACCGTCCTCAGTAAAATCAAACGATCTGGGAAAGATCACCGAGGAGTGGTCCATCTCGAGGCTCAGTTGGTGTGGATGCCACCTTGTTCATGTGAGATCGGCATCGTGTGACGCGCTGTGCACAGAATTATCGCCAGGGCTCTTACCAGTCCAGTCTTGACACCTACAACGAGTTGCTCGAGACGGCTGAGCCTGTGCGTTGTTGCACTGCACCATGTCGTCCGCCGCTGACCGCCATCGTAGCAATCGGAAGAATATTCTGATGTTCTGACGAACCTCACCGCCTCGCAGAAGCACCTCGACTTTATCAACACTGGTTTCTTGCATGCCCTTGACGCGTTACCCCCCTCAATCACGTCTGCCATTGAGACGTCCCCACCGCCATCCGTTCAACCCACTGTCCATCTGGCGTCCGTTAGTGCTGCGCTGACTCAAGAGAGCCCTGATGAACCTGCAATCGTCAACAAGGCGAAGAAGGTGCGGACGAAGCGTGTACCCAAGGGTGTGATTCCGGGTGTCACGCCCCCACCCGATCCGGAACGGTGGTTAAAGAAGAGCGAAAGGTCCTCGTTTGGAAGCGGGAAGAAACGGAGAGGTGCGGGTGGTGCGACGCAGGGCGTGGTCCTAGAGAACACCGCACAGAGCCACGGCGGGAAATCGACGGGTGGAGGAGGGGCGTCGCACACCAAGGGCAAGAAAAAGAAGTAAATATTAGATCGACATGTAAGACGGCTTGCTTGATTTTAGCCTCCAACGCGCCGTTAATGATCCTTTTTTTTTCTGCCTGGCCCATCAGCTGAGATCCCGCTCGGGTGCCGCAAGGCGGTCGGTTTCGTTATCTAATCCAGCCGTACCGCACCCACGTGGCCGCTCGTACGTCGGTCCTCTCAGCGCAGGCCGCGTCTGTCGAGCAGCGCGACGAGTCCAGGATTCACGGCTCCCTTTTATCGTACCCATGTTCGCCATCAGGCTTAAGAACGATGTCAAAGCGCTCCCCACACCACCAGAAGAGTGGCTCAGTTGCCCGTTGGCGCATGTTGGGAACGAGGCTGTCAACGGCAATTCATACTTCATCACAATTACCTCTCCTTGGCCACAACCCTCCATTAAATATAAACTCCTTGAGCCACGTGGTCGCCGAGCGTGCGTATGTCCCGCGTTTCTGATGCGGGGTGCGGCCCATGGTCCATTTTCCATCCTTTTGACAGGCCTCACTAGCATAACACCGACGTATTTGCGATCAGTCGAGCCAACATTTGACGCCATACCAACCTGAGAAGCGCGACGTCCGTTCTAGAATCAGCTTTAGACCCTCGCATGCGTCTCGTGACCGGACCTTTGGCATTGCGTTCATTCCTGCTCGCCTGTGCAAACAAACAATGCGTGGTCCCTCTGGAAGAAAGCGGCCTCGCGTCTTCCTGGCCTCAGTTGACACGCGTGTCATACTGCCTCTTGGCCAGTCCCACCCTGACGCTGCTCGGCTCTGCTTGCCATGCGCCGTGCATGCGCTCTGCACACTATAAAACCTCGAAGGTCGCTCCACCTTTGTTCCCCACCAGTTCCGTAGTTCCCACCTCACTCTCAGTCACTTCGAGTTCAACGACTAGATCATCATGTCTACTGACGTCCTCGGCACGATCGTCATTGCCCGCAACGGCGAGCGATTCGAATTCTATCAACACCCAGGCACTTACGAGCCCGCATTCACTGAGAGCACTCCTCTCGGCGCGGTAAGCACGGCTCCCAGCTTCTCTCCAACAGACCCTTACAAGGTTGTTCTGACTTCACATAGTCTGAGTCCTACCAGCTCGGATCCTTCCTTCGCAATGTCTACTTGGACAGCGCCTCGCCATCCTACATCTCCGACATAAGTGCCGACGTCGTTGACACGCACGAGATCCACGTGTACGCCAAGGCTGGCGGTGAGGGCCCTGTGATCTTCGACTCTGCCATCGCCACTCTCCAGGGTCTGTACCCCCCCAATCCAAACAACAGGATCACTCTTGCCAATGAAACTACGGTCATTGCTCCTCTCGGTGGATACCAGTATGTTCCCATCGAAACCGTCGAGCCTGGAAATGACCGCTCCCTCGAACCTTGGACCAACTGCCCTGTGCGTCTTGTCACGTTTCTTGCCACGAGATTAAGGAATTGTGTGCTGATTCATTACCACATTTCTATAGGCTTTCGAGGAGCACGTTGCGGCGGTACATGCTTCCTCGGAATTCAAGAAGATTGAAAGGGCTGCGCACCCCTTCTTCAGTGCTATTCGTGATTACGTGTTTGGCCGCCCCACGACTTTGGAGAACGCCTGGAACGTCTATGACTATCTCAACACCCAGCTGACCTACAACCAGACCTTCGCGCACCGCCTTCCTCCCACACTCATCGAACAGGCTCGTGGCTTTGCTGACTTCCGCGAGAATCTCATCTTCTCCTCCAAGGAACCCGGCGGCATCGGTAACTGTATGTTGATATAGCTGCCTCCCAGAGCCGGGATTGACCATTGTTGGCGTTTAGTGGCTGGCCGTACTATCCTTCATCCGGTCATCAACGCACTTCAGCGCCTTGCTTTCAATGGTGACCCTCTTAAGTTTATGCTGATCGAGACCTCCTACCACCCCTTCATCTCTCTCTTCCACATCCTCGAGCTCACCAAGCACAACCCGGAACTTGCTGCTATCCGTAAGTTCACGTGCATATATGCAGCCGGAGATTCGTGAATACTGAGATGCCGCATTCATTCAGCCAACTTTGCTTCTGCCCTTGCCTTTGAGCTCCGCCGCGGACCCCCTCCTGAGGACCGTGACTTCGTGAGGATCAAGTTCAAGAACGGTACGCACAGCAACTTTGAGACCTACCACGCCTTCGGCCACAGGGCGGACGTCCCCGTCACCGAGTTCATCTACAGGCTCGAGGTGGGCTTGTTCACTTCTATTCTGCACGCCTCTGGTCCACTGACGTCCCCCGGCCCTCGCCCACAGAACTATGCTATCACCTCCCCGAAGCAGTGGGCTGCGACCTGCAACCTTGGTTACCAAGAATCATACCCATACCTCCAAATCAACTCTCAGAAGGGTGCTACCTCGACCGTCTTTGCTGCTTGCGCTGCCCTCCTCTTTGTCGGTGTCTTCGCTCTTGCCAAGTACATCAAGCGCTCGCGTGCCAAGAAGCAATACATCCACCTCGGTGACGACGAGGTAAACCGACATTTTTGGTTACGGCGCACGGTCTGAGCTGTACGGCTGATACTTTGGGTACTCCCACACAGGCTCAAGTTGCCACCCAGCCGGCAGCGCCCATGACTGAGAAGGCTCGTCGCCCTCTCTAAGGGATTTGATCGCAGGGTGTTGGTGGGTAAAATAAGAGGGGTAGATGTACCATGGCTTTCTTCTTTCCATGTCTCGGCTCATGTGCATTGATTCACACGGACTTTCTTCTTTACTTTTCTTGTCTCGTTCTTGATCTTGTGTATACCGCATGTGTTTGTAGATCCTTCAATAGGGACTGGTACCCTTGTCGTTCTAGCGGCCGCGCGGCTCGCACGTTGGCACCAGCGAAGTCGGTGTCTACGACACAGACAATTCGAAGGTCCCTGTTGTCCACCCATGCAAGCACGAGTTCCTAGTCGACATTTCTCGCATCAGCCGACCCAGACCCACACGCGTACTGCGATACCAACAGAACGATTTCCGCACCTGTGTCGCAACCGGGACGAGTCTCCTCCCCCAGTGCATGGAATCCACTTCCAATTCTTCTCGGGATTACCTCTGTTTGGCCCGCAGACGAACCAGCCACGTCGTGGGGGGGTGTCCTCGCGAGGGTGCGTGCAGCAATGCGAAAACCCGCTGGCAGACTCGAACCCAACACGCCCCTCCTCTCAGCCTGTTTCCTGCTTTCTCGGAGTCCGCACAAGCGGCGCCGTGTCAACGATACAGCCGATGAGACGCCACACTCGGCGGGGTCCATGACGAATTGGTCGTTCCGAAACGGGATGTGGTAGCCAAACCGACTCGCGGAGGTCGTGGATTCGTGTGTGCCCCGGACGCCACCTTCGCCTTGGGTGAGGTTTTGTTGATGCAATGACCTCCATCACTGCACTCGCCCGTCCTGCACTTACTAATAGGGTCTCATGGCGACGTCTATTCCTGACGCATCACCAAATTTACTTTGAGGGGAACCCTGTCCAGCGTTTGGACCGTCAGACCACTCCGAATCACTGGTCCGTCTTCTATCAGACGTACGCGACGAGTAAGCACCCAACGGTGTGGCACAGGACCCATTGAAACACGTCCAGCGTCGGTGGTATCCTCAGAGACCCATTTCGAGTGGTGAACCACGGATCGACGACAAATCTCCAACGTACTTGAAGCTCGTGCACTCTCGCACACGACGAAAAAGATGTCCGACGACGGTGACTCGCTCAATGCCTTCTCTGCTCTATTGACACGGTAGAAGACCGAGGGGCGAAGTTGTTGTGGCTTCGTCCCGCTCCGGCGCGTTTGTTTTCCGGCGGGCGGTTGGTGAGAAGGTGGGGGTGAGTGATAGTGTAATGTTTGGGGACAAAGACCCCGATGGCATGCTCATCCGTCCGCCGCGAGTATTGGACGTGACGGCCGCCCGGAGCTGACATATGATTTCCACCCTACACTATACGGCAGGTGGACTAGGCAAGATGAACGACGATGACACTGACTTTATGGAAGACGTCAAGGACGTGGATTCACGTTCGGGCTCTGGATCAGTTTATATATCTAAAAAGGTGAGAAATGACGTTGGGACTCGGAACAGAAAAGAGTGCTTACACAAGATCGTCATCAAATCACGGCGTCCATTTACACTGAAAACGGAGAGTTGCTGATTGGGTGCATTGGCATCCAGATAAGCTCTGTAGAAACGCCCGAGGACTATAAAAGTAACAACAAACTCGGCAGACGCTGCTCTGTTTGACTCGAAGGGGAGCCGAAACCACAGTGAAGGAAGCCCTATGGTCGTGCTGCCGTGCAGTTGACCAACCAACGAAGTAACGAGCAACAATAGTTTCTGCCTGTATTCCGAGAGCCCCACCAAGACGCCCAGACAAGACCTACGATGTGCTATCGCTCATCGAACGGGGTGGCGACGTCGCACATAGGTCAGGGATGGCTAGCCCAAGGCTTGACAACGTGGGGCTATTAAACCATTTTGACTCAGAGAGGGTGTTGTACAAGCCGAGGTAGAGCGCTCTTGTGACTCATGTAGGCTCCTTCCTGGGACTGATCAGTCGGCAACACGACATCACAGGTAACAGCTGGTGATACCTGCGGAGAAATCGTTGGAAAGCCCTCTGTTCCCACCCGCGAATTGTCCCAGCGTCTGCTGAATAGATAATATTGCCAATTTCCTGCATTTTACGGGCAGGCTTCCAACTTGAGACACTGTCTGCAGTGTTTAGTTAGCTCGGCATCTAGAATTTCCAGAGCCCAAAAATATACCAGACACACAACTTCACTGGCTTGTTGTTGACTAGTGTGCTCGCTGCGATATTATCTGCTTTGCCCCAATTGCAACAGATGGCGATGATAAACTTTTTCTGCCCCTCGGGTACGGCTCAATGGTCTAGTCGCATGATACGTGCTTCGGGTGTTCCCCACCATTGAGATGGTGAAGATGTACGTGACCCGGGTTCAATTCCCGGTTGAGCCCTTTTTCTCTCTCTTTGTTTTGTCACATTTAGCCGTCGCAAACTGTACCGTCCTCCCGGATCTCCGCCACGCACACCGACAACTCAGAGGATGCGCCGTCGCGACGTTCAAACAAGACTAGTTCTGCGCTGTCGCTTGCCCTGAATTCAAACGCACACTCTCTCGTCTAACGGGTTGTATGGAGGAGTACGATGTCTTGGGCAGGTACATCCCAGCCTTTGTCCAGCATCTCACAGACACTGGGGCACGTCTGGGAGTAGGGCTGAGACTTCAGGCCAGCGATGGCCCGATCAATGAAGATGACGTGGTTGAAGAGCGTGCCGACGCTGGTGCCCCCTCTGGCTGGACGCCTGCTGAACAAGACGTGTTTTTTCGCGCTCTCTCGGTGCACTCCAGGTGGAGACCAGATCTCATCGCCGCTCGCGTCCAGACGAAGACCGAATGGGAGGTGTGGATGTACTTGGAGGCGCTGGAGGAGGGCGCTGCGACGTTGGCCATGGAGCAAGGCGGCGAAGACGTGGACGTGGTGGTGGGTGGCTCTGGAGATGAACGTCAGGACGCGGAAATGCAGGTCGACGATGGGTCCTCGGATGGCTCTGATTCGCACTCTGACACGGACGAGGACGTGTGCGAGCCTGCCCTTGAAGTCAGCCAAGCGTGGGTCGACTTGGAGGAACGCATGGCTGCCTGGATCGTTCAGGAGGAACACCTCGCGTCTGTCGAGGGGGGTGCCTCTGGCGACACAGAGGATGTGGCCGCTGAGCCACGGAAGCGAAAACGAGGACGGCCCCGCGGCACTGGGAAAGGGTGCGCTCAAGCTGTGGCCGAGGAACAGCCCCATCCCCCGCTTCGTGCTTATCGTTCTTCACCGCCCAGACCCTCGCCGACGACCGCCCAAAGAGTATCTACACTGTCCATCCAAAGGTTGATGGGTCATTTGGAAGTCCCACATTTACTGGTTCTAGACGGCATCCTAAGGGAGAGCGAGGAAGTGAGCGAGAGGCGAGAAGACTCGACCACAGGGGCGACGCCGACAGCGCACGGAGATGAAGGGACGCTTGACGCCCATGATGTGCGAGTGCCGAGTCCGCCGGATCGGCCAGCTGCGCCTCAAGGAACAATCAGCGCCCCGGACTCCAACGTGGTGATCGACCCGGTTCTGTTGGCCTTATCTGGGGATGCTGGTCCCGGTGCTCTGGCAATCGTTGCACCTGTCCGTGACCCTGCTCAGGGCCCGTCTTTGTTGCGTCATGCCTCCACCGAGCCCGCGTCACTCCAAGTGCCTTCTCAACCCGGGTCAACCAGCGTGTTAGTGTTCCCGTCTGGCGACACGACTCACACCCCTTCATCCCTGCCTGCGAATGCAGAGCCTGACCTATCGCTGTTCTCCCCTCGATCTCGCCGTCGCATCCAGAAGCGACTGTATATGCGCCGGAAAAGGGCACAGATTCGTGAAGACAATGCGGCATCCGAGGGCGCCATCGACACAGGGATCCAAAAGTTGAGACCGGGCAAGAGAGCAAAGGCAGAGGGGCGTGGGACGCCGGTCGCGTCAACGTCCGTGGCACGCTCCGAGGCACGCTCAGACGTCGAAGCGGAGACGGCGGAGAACATGGCCAGGAAGAACAAGGGGGGCTTGACGCTGCCATACAAACTGAAAGCCCAATTTGCCGAGTTGGGCATCGATGCGGCGTATCTCGGCATCCAGGGGATGGATCTACTGAACTTGGGTGCACTGGGGAGACTGATGGGGTGGGTCGTGGCTTGTTGGTTGGATCGGTTTGTGACTTACGGAGCGACATGCTCGCGCAGACTGTGCTCCTCACCCGAGCACGAAGCGGAAGAGGAAGCAGGATTGACGATGGTGCAGTCTATCGATGCCCAGCTGATCCAACACTTGCAGACTGCGATGGTGTCGTTCGTGACAGACGTGGCACACAGGGCGATCGTATGGAGGGAGAGAGAAATAAGGATGAAACGACGGAGCCAAGCGTGGCGACAAGGCAATCATGTCTGTTCAAGATTTTACAGAACTAAAATACAGTGTGTGCTAATGATCTGCAGATCACCGTGGCGGCCATCGAACACGCAGTGGAGGCCGTCGACGCAGAGTATCGGGGCCGCAGGGCGTACTTCGCGCCGTTCGGTCACTGCCCTGCGCCGGCGAATGACGCCAAGGATCGGGACCCCGCTAACGCCTCTTTCGCTGATCCTGACGCCGAAACGGCGGATCGGTGTCCCGAGCGGCCTCGACCCCATCGGGACGTGTACGCGCCGCTTATTCGCCCGCCACCTGAGTGGAGGGTGGGCGCTCTGGCGTGTTTCACGTGGACGTACGAGCGCGAGGCGACGCGAACGCGGCGTGGGCCGAGTGCGGATGTCGACGAGGAGCTGCTGTCGGACGAGACGGACGAAGAGGCGCTCGAGGCGGAGCTGCAGGCAGAGGACGACGTGGACGCGCTGGACAGGGCGCAGGCGACGGCGGCGGAGCGGATGCTGTGGGAGAAATGAAGCCGTCCGGATGTCATTTGGGGGAGTGGACAAAAGAGGCAGGGTCCGTGCGTGGTGAAAAAGTGAATGTGATGCGAGCACATGAGCCCGTCGCGGTGGTTATCTCGACAGACTGGCTGTTTTTCTGTTGCTTGTTTCTTTTTTCTCAACGCTTGTCCAGCTTGGCGAGTTTCGTGCGTGACGAGCGTCGTCCTTGCCGTTGTCCTCGTCTTCCCCGTCGTCACGTCTCCTCTTCTCGACGTAAGTGCCCCCCGTCGTTCTCCATTTCTCGCGTCCTTCTCGGTATTCTCTCCCCTGGCATCGCCCACCGGCTCTCGCTCATGTGCCTTTGTTTCGAGCCACTCTGACGCCCTGTTTCTCCTCCTCTCTAGGGCGCGGGCTCTGATCTCGTCAATCTTGGTCTTGTCCTTAACCCTTTACCAACCTTTTCTCTCTATCTATAAGCACAGCACACTCTTCTCTCTCCCTCTATATCTGCTTTTTGTGCGTGTTTTTTCTTCTTCGCCTCTCCCCCTTCCTGCCAGTACACCCACACTCGTTTGTCTCAAGTGGAGGAGTGTTCAAAAAGTTTGCTGAAAATCGCACTTTTGACGCTTCTTTCGACCTTCGCGTTGCATACCTTCCCAGACCACATCCCCACGCTCCCTACCCGTCCCTCTGATTTCTGAGGTCATTCTTTTCTCTAACTTTACTTGTTCTCTGTTTCATTATCGTTCCCCGAAACTTCTTTCAACAACTTTCCGCCGTTGCCAATTCCTCTCCATTTCCTTTCCTCGCAATCGGATCCCTACTTTTCCGACAACCACACAATGGACGAATCTCAGACAACCTTTGCAAGCCACTATCCATACAGTATTGACCTCGACATGATGAAGGTTCGTCTTTCCATCTCAGCATCTCTCACGTCCCTGACTTATCTCCACCTCCGTGTTGCGCTTCCCCAGAGGTCTATGGATTCTGTCGGCGGCCCAGATGCCAAGAAAGCTCGTTGGTCCCCCACTTCACTCAATGGCACGACCCCCTCCGCTTCCCTTGCCACCCCTGCCAATTCCGGTTCAAACGCTTCCAACCGTGACGCATTTGCAAACTACGGATACGGCCCCCAGGCGTCCATTTCCCAATCGTTCCAACCACATTCTTCCCCTGCATTTACGCCCAACGCACTATACTCTACGCCGTCGCTCAGCATTAACACAGCCGTCAACGGTCAGGGCATGGGTGGGCAAATGAGCCCTCACACGGGTGTCGGGTTTGCCCAACAGCAACAAGGTGGACAGCAAGGACAAGCGAACGGAACGAGCCCCTACAGTGCTGCTGCATTCGGCTACGGGATGCTCGGTATGGGTCTTCCGAGCGTTGGCATAATGGGCGGGTTTCCGTATTCCAGCCAGTCAGGGAGCTTTGGACAGGTGTGCATGGCCGGCCAATATGCTACTCCGTTGGTTGTCTCACATGCGCCTTGACGACAGAATTTTTCTCAGCAACCACGTCTGCCATCTTTGAATGTCAACATTCCACCGACACCTGGAGCCTACTCCCCTGCCGCCCTTTCTGCCGTCATGACGGGTGCTCCAAATGCGACTGCACGTACTGTCTACATTGGAAACTTGCCTGCAACAGCTTCTGTCGACGAGCTCCTCAACCTTGTTCACTTTGGGCCTCTTGAATCTATCCGAGTACTGCCGGAGAAGTCCTGTGTATTCGTCTCTTTCCTCGATAGTCAGACTGCTGCCTCGTTCCATGCCGACGCGACGATCAAAAAGCTGTCTTTGCATGGCCAAGAACTCAAAATTGGCTGGGGAAAGCCCTCCCCCGTCCCGGCGCAAGTGCAGCTTGCGATTCAACAGAGTAACGCGAGCAGGAACGTCTATTTAGGCGGGCTTGATGAAGGAATGACGGAGGAAATGTTGAGAGATGAACTCAGCCGATTTGGACTGATTGACCAAGTTAAGATTGTGAGGGACAAAAATATCGGCTTTGTACACTTTTTGAGCATTTCGGTGGCTACGAAGGTGCATGCTGCGTATATGTACTATCCGTTGGTCGTCCCGCTAATGGTTGTCTCTTTTAGGTGGTGAACACGCTGCCTACAGAACCGGCATGGGCTGGCAAGCGCGTCAACTACGGCAAGGACAGATGCGCATACATTCCCAAATCACAACAAGCTGCTGCCCAAGCTGCGCAGGCTGCCGCTGCTCAGTCCCTCGTCCAATCCGCAGCTCTGTCACCCAACTCGCCCGCACCGTTTGCAGCTGCGAATCCGTTTGGAGGACCATTCTCCCCATACGCTGCGTTTTCGCCCGACGCCATGGGGTTGGCTGCTGGTGCAGGAATGCAGGGGCTCAATCGAACCGTGTACTTGGGGAACATTCACCCAGAGACGACGACGGAAGACCTTTGTAATGCGATTAGGGGAGGTGTACTGCAAAGTGTGCGGTACATGCAAGACAAGCATATCGCGGTGAGTGTCCGCTGTACACGAGGGGCATGGTTTCTGATGATATCGTACATTCAGTTTGTTACGTTTGTCGATCCTGCTGCTGCCTTCACGTTCTTCCAGGTGTCGTCATACCAGGGTCTAACGCTCAACAACCGTCGCCTCAAGATTGGTTGGGGAAAGAACTCGGGACCGCTTCCGCCTTCGCTAGCTTTGGCAGTGCATTCCGGTGCCACTCGGAATGTGTACGTTGGCAATATTGAGGACTTTGACTTGTTCAGCGAGGAGAAACTCAAGAGAGACTTTGGGGAGTACGGCGACATTGAGCTTGTCAACTTCCTGAAAGAGAAGTACGTACCTTGGATCCTGCTGACGAGCGTGGTTGACGGCCATGGTTTCCAGGAACTGTGCATTCGTCAACTTCACCAACGTCTCGAATGCTATCAAAGCGATTGACGGTGTGAAGAACAAGCCAGATTATGCTAATCTTCGCATAGCCCATGGCAAAGATCGGTGTGCTAATCCACCACGATCAGGGCCCCAAGGTGGCTCTAGACGTACGGCAAGTGGAAATACGACGAGTGGCGCAGGTCCAGGCACGAATGAGATTGGGGAGGGCGTGGAGGAGGATGTCGTCGGCGTTGTGGACGGCATCGGTGAAGAAAACGGTGTTGCTGGTCCAGGCCCTGAAATTCCGGAAATGCTCATCAAGGTCGAGCATGAAGACATCAAAGGAGCGATCTAACTGGCACCAAACTCTCGACGGACGATATTTCCTTTCCTCGTTGATACCCCACTCTCCTACGTATGCGTCGCCTCCCATCTCTTGTCTTCCCTGTCCTTCCGATCCAATCACAAAACGAGAGCTTGTAAAAGGTCTAACCAAATCAAGTGGATGAGAGCGGTTTGGCTCCGGATTTCCGTCTTTTGTCACACGTCGCCCATGCTCGGATATCGATTCTTCACCTGACCTGCATATCACCCCGGATATGGTGTAGGTGAGTTTCTTCCCCGCGGGCACGGTGGGCATCGGGACGCGAAATGCTTTGGGCTATTGGTTGACTCTTTCTTTATTCACTTGACTTTTGCGGCCGTCTATACTTGCGTTCATCCTTTGCGCTACTTATCTACTTTTTCCTTTTTCTTTCTTTCGAATGTAATTATTTTTCGTTCTCCGATTCGGTTTCTGCTCGACCCACATACCTTTTTGCACTGTAAGGGGTGTCTTTCCCTGGCGTATCCCGCACCTACGTTCGCTTCTCTGCCGTGTATATCCCTGACGTCTACGTTACCCGAGTCGAGCGCTTGCTAATCGATGAATCGCGGGTTCAGGCACGTGCGTGGTGTTTTTTTTAATGTTTTGTATTGTTTGTATTGGAATTTATTCGACGCTCCCTGATATTAGTATTACCTAATATTAATGATGGATACGCATCTCCGTCCGTCGGGACCTTTACCTAAGGACTGGAGTGGTGACGATCCTGCCATGGCTTGGCCACGAATGTTATTTAACCTGGCCTGTGCTTGCCCCGTTCCAGCACTGCGCCTGGATCACCCCCCCACTGCTTCTCCTGCCCTTCTTTTGCCCTCTTTCCCTGCAGACGCTCTCAGTCTGTTTCTTTCTTTCCTTCGTTTCATAATCACCTTCCTGCTGTTCAAATGGACTTTGACAAGACGAGCTTCTCGGTCGACTGGTACACCCCCGGTGACAAATACGCCCCAAAACGCCTGTCATTCCCGAAATCTGCACGCATCAGCATAGACGACCTTGTTCCAGACTCGCCGGTGCGTGTGTTGGTGCACGGTCCTGTCTCAGACATTGTCGGGCTGACGTCTCAACACAGATGAGCTTTTGTTTCAGCCCAGTCGACGGGACCGTCCTGCGGCCACGCACCTACTCTTTTGTCGATACGCCCTTGGAGGCGGCGCGTGGCTGGACCAACAGCGCTCCTTCGTCACCCTTTGTTAAGCCAGAACACGAGCGGTGCCCGATGTACGACCAGGATTCAAAACAATGCAAAGAGAACGAGAAGACGGGCTGGCGTGGGGTTGCCAGCCCGGGGGTGCTTTCTGTCGCGGACGACTGTGCGTTGAGTGGTGTAGACCTGGATCTCTCATGTTTGGATGCCCTGGACGAGGAGCTGCTTCTCTCGCCGACGGGGTGCTTCACCGAGCTGTGCTGGGCCGCCGCTGTCACTGACGAAGTTACGGCACCCGTTGCCAGCAGGCACGGAAGCATGCGCTCCCGAACGCGTTCGTTCAAACACGACGATGGGCGGCCCGCTCTTCCTCCAATCCCCAGGGACTATTCGGGCAGTTTCGAATACGCCCAGCCCTTGTCAGCGCGAATAACGCTGCCGCTCGACAAGGTGAGTGTTGCCACGTCTCGGGCGTGAACTTGATTCGATCCGTCGCGCAGTTACCCTACTACGATTCGTCTCCCTCTTGTGACGACGCATCCTCGATATTCCAGGACAAGAAGCCGGCCGCGCTCTTCCGGGACGTGGATAGAAAAGGGCCTTGCCCTCCTCCGTTGGCTGTTCAGGCGGTCCCCATGCCACGGCGTCCGAAGAAGCGAGACGCCACACCGCCAATCGATCGGCGCATGCCATCACAACCTCCGACGCCTCGCTTACGGCCGTCCAAGTCGAGTCACACGCTTCGCGTTATCTCGGAGGCATACTCGACGCTGACGCGTGCGAGGAGAAAATCTCCCCACTGAATACTTTCCTCTCCTGGCGCTAATCGTTTTTTCTTCGTTTCGTCGTTATACCAGACCTTTTCTTCTTTTTGCATGTGCTTGTCTTTGTTCAACTCGCGTCGGTGTATGCTGTTCGGACGTTCATAAAGCTTGGGAAGCGAAAGCTTTGAACATATCCTCTCTATCCGTATTTATTAGGACGTGGGTCCTTAGCTTACACTGTCATAGTCTCTGTCGTACATTCGTTCCCTCCCTCTTTTTTTTGGCTTGTCTTGGCGCGCGTCCACGAACTACCAGATAGGATACACGGTAATGTCACAGGCCAATGGATGTGTGTGAACGTGTCTCGTGTCAACTGCTGCAGTGGTCGCACGTTCGGGACTGGCCCTGGCCCGTTGTTGTGACATGACACAGCACGTTCGGCTGGCTGGCTCGTCGTCGTCGTCCTTCGCTTGCCTCGGTGGTGACAGCAACAGCAGCAGCAACAGCGAGCTACCCGCGACAGGCCAGCCGACTTTTTATTTTT